>PVKS010004247.1:0-32403 GCA_004027875.1 Aplodontia rufa | reverse complement strand
TATCCATTACAACAGCCAATAGGATACAATACAAACACCTTTCTCCAATTGTAACAAATGAGTGGCCGAATAGCTTAGTCCTGCGGTCAGGCAATTTACTAATTACAAGCCAGCTGAACCCCTTAGAGTTGTTTACCACCAATTCTTCTACAAGCCAGCTGAACCTCATGTTCCCAACACTCAGAGCCCGGCAGATCAGTGTGCACATGAAAAGCCTGGTTAGGACCTAGCACGTGCCACCTTTATTGAAACCTCTGAACCCTATTACAAAGGAGGTGGCTAGTCCCCAAGGGTGTGGCTCACCAACAAGTGCAAAACCAGAGGGAACCTAGACATGGTCCACTTCAGTGGCTGGCTTTGGGTCAGACTGAGGAACCGGCTGCATATGGCTGGGGAGTGGGGGCCATCACAGCACCGAGGACCCGGGCAGCCGGAGAAGAGGGTCTGGGGTGCTTTTCACATAAGAATGTTAAAGTGCAACTTCAAGAGCAATATGCAACACAGGGGGACAGCAGCAGGATTCCGGGGACTTCGAGGAGGTGGACTCCAGCTCCTGTCCGCCTGAAGGCACATCCCCTGGGCCAGGCAAGGCCCTCCAGGCCCCACCTTTTCTAACCTCTCTTACTCTGTGCAAGACTTCTTGGGCCAGATCACTGTAAGACCTGAGGCACACTGTCCTAGGATGCGGCCAACAGCCTCTCCTTATCCATCTTCCTGTCAGATTCTCCTGGTAGCCTGGCAGGTCGGCAGGACATGCCTGCTTGCCACCTAAGCCTTGGATGGGGGCAGGTGGCTGAAGGGCTTTGGGTCCCTATCCATGGTGGCCCCCGCTCTGCTGTCAGCTCCTCAACCAGCTGGTATCCTTGTTCAGTGTAGAAAAGCGGATGAGCTTCAGGCAGGGTGGCTGGGGCTTCCTGTCATCCCAGATGTACTCAGGGGACAGCACCTTAGATGGCTTATGTGAGATAAAGCGGCGGTTCAGGTGGCTCTCCTCCTGCCAGGTTGCCATGATGCCATTGGCTTTGTCTGCCAGTATAGCCATGTGGCAACCCCTGGTAAACTCATATACACTGGCCACTTGTCCCCCAAAGACTGCCCCACCATAATAGAAGTCCCCCTCGCTATCTGCCACAAAGGCAGTTGAAACTCTCCTGCGCTCATAGGGGAACTGCTGTCGGGGTACAGTGAAATAGCCTGGGTGAATGGCAGCCACAAGGTCCCCCAAGGTCTCAGGGCCCCACGGGTTTCGGAACACCATGTCCACATCAAGGCAGAAGAGGTAGTCTACCTCCTGGCGTGCCCTCTTGGCTATGTGCTGGCTGATGGTCTCCATCCGGCGCATGGAAATCTCCTCCCAGTGGGAGTGGCCCTGGATAGGGATGATGCTGAGGAGCCGGCCGCGGCCCAGTGGGACCCTGGGAATGGCTGCAGGGTCATGGGTGAAGATGTAGTAGTGCACTTGGTAGCCACGCATGAAGAACTTCTCGGCCGAGTCCAGGAAGTGCTGGACGAAGCGCGTATACCTGGGGACGAGAACCCCACCATCCACTGCTGCCCTGGAAGGGCCACAGGGTTTGGGCTGCCAGGCTGGGGGCCACTTCCCCGACCCCCACCTCGAGCAGTCACTCAGGCCTGGCCCTGGGGCTGTCATTAGTCAATGCTGGGGCTAGCACAGGCCCAGCATTCCCAATCTGAAAACCCAACTTCAGATTTTGGATTAGGGACGCTCAATTGGCGCAGTCTGCGAAGTCCAAAAAACTCCCAGATCTGCAAACTCTGCTGGTCCCACGCATTTTGGGGAAGGGGTGCTCAACCTGTACTGATGGAGCGCCACTCTTCTAACGCACACTCAGTTACCGGCACTTAGTTCCAAGAGCTGTTCTCTGAGATCCCCTTGTTCTTTCAGAGGGCTACAGGGGTGCCCATGTTACAGCAGAACACTGAGGGTCAGCAGGAAGAAAGCAGCTGAGCAGCCAGAGGGTGGCAGAATGGAGGGAGGGAAGGTGCGTGCTGGACGACGGGAAGGAGTTGAAGTGGATGGTGCAGCCCCACCCCCAGGACCAGGGCTCACCTGACCCCACGTGGGCCATTCACCATGGGTCAGTGCTATAGGGCTTGGGGCCCCATCGGGGTCCCAGGTGGTAGTTATTCAGGGAAGGGTCAGGTGCAATGGAGAGCTGAGAGAGGGACAGGAAGGGAGGGGCCTGTGGCAAAGGTCCTGCTGTTCCTCACCTGGGTTGCTTCTGCCTGGCCTTCCATGCCAGAACCCAGCCTGCCTCACAAGCCCGCCCCGCCACACTCTGCACTGTACCTTCATCAGCTTGGCATCTGCGGGCCCTGTGCAGAGCCTGGCTTCCACTGGACAGTGAGCTCTCGTGGTTCAGGGAGACCCCGTCCCACCCCCACCAGCCCACCACTCACTTCCCCACAGCAAAGGCCGTGACTCCGATGGTCAGGTTCAGTGGCTGGTAGATGTGCTGCAGCAGCTCCGGGTTGAAGGTTCCCTCGGAGACAATGGGTGCCAGCCAAGGCGTGAGCATCAGCAGCTCTGTGGGCCTGGCAGCGGGGGAGGCACCAGTGCTGAGGGCCTCCCATCCCAGCCTGCCTCTTCCCCTTGTGACCTAGGGCAAACTCATGCCTGCCGCTGGTTTCCCCATGTGAAAAGTGGGGATAACAGCTACCTTGCAGCAGGTTATAGAGGATCGGGAGCTGGCGCCAACACATGGCGTCTAGAGGAGCTGGTGTTCCCCTTGTGAGCAATACCTTGTATCATCGATGGTGACAAGCACCAGTCACAGTATAGTTCGGTGGCTCCTCCAGCCTCCCACAGGCAGGTGCTACTGTGAACCCCTGCACAGAAAAAGCTCGGAGCAGTTGGCTAACCTACCCAAGGTCATGCTGCTAGTGACAAGGCTGGAGCTCAGGTCCCCGACTGCCTGGGTCCTAAGGCCACCCTGACATTGGCCCCTCCACCAACTTATAAATCAGAGCTGTCACGCTGCCCCCACCAACACCAGGTCTTCGTGCCTCCTACCTCTGCTCCAGCAGCTTGGGCTGAGGGTACTGGGGCCTGCAACCAAGAAGGGCCAACGTGAGGGGAGGCAACTCCCACCCCTGGGGCCACAAAGGGGGAATGACAATCTGCTTACTGTGCCGCAGGCTGGAATGGCTCCACTGCCTTGTTCTGTAGCTTCATGTTGCTGAGGCGGAGGCAAGAAAGAGCTGTCAGTGGCTGGCGGGAAGGAGGACGGGTCTCACTGCCAGGCTGCGGTGGACGCTGGCTGACCCTGCCCACAGCTCCCAGCTTCAAGAGGAGGGCTAGCTCCTACAGCATGGCCTGTCCAGGGCCAGAGGGGGCAAGCACAGGGTGGTGATGGAGCCTAGTGTCACTTGGCCCAAGCTGACCAAGTGGCTCTGTAAGATCCCAGCACTGGGCAGGAGTGAGGACGAGGGATCTGAAGCCTGTGGCATCAGAGGTCTGGCCCCAGTCCCATGGCCATTAGTTGGCAGAGCCGTGGGATGAGTCCAGGGTCTGGCCCTTCAGCCCTGCCACCCCCCTTTTAACTTCTCCACTCAACATGAGCTAGTGGACACTGACACATGGGCTGGTGCCAAGAAGCTGCAGGACTGGGCAGGACTGAGAAGCCACGAAGGCCAGGGACAGGGGACCTTGGGTGAGCTGAGTAACCCCAGCCCAATGGTGATGATCAGCTGTGTCACTTGGCTGGTTTCTCAAAAGCACTGCTGTAAGCATTCTGTAGATGAGATCAGCACTGGCATTGCTTGAAGAGTTTTTAAAATAGGGGATTAAACCCAAGGGTGCTCTGCCATGGAGCTATACCCCCAGTCCTTTGTATTTAGAGACAGGGTCTCATTAAGTGGTCTGCTGTGGCCTCAAGTTTGTCCTCCTGCCTCAGCCTCCCCAGTAGCTGGGATTATGGTCATGCATCACTGCACCCAGCTCTCGGTTGGTCTTATGTAAGCGAATTTTTCCCAGGTAACCTGGGTCTGATCTCCTTAGTTGAAAAACCTTAAGGATAGAAATAAGGTTTCCCTGAGGACAAAGACATCTTGCCTGTGCTCCACAGCGATAGCTCCTGCCAGCAAGTTCCAGTCTGCCCTGTGGGTTGCAACCTGCCAGCTGGCCGGCACATCACAGGTGCCGATTCCTCTGAAAATTCTGCGCCTCTGTAGCTGGCGGCCTGTCTGTCTGCACACCTCTCTCTTCCTGGCTCTGTTTCTCTATGGAACTCTGAGACTCCCACCTTGCACTCCTCGTCTGTAAAATGGGTGAACACCTTGACCAGTAGCTATGAGCTAAGAGGAAGGCTGCATGCCCAGCCCTCGGCCAGTGCTCAGCGAGGCCAGGCACCTGTGGTCAGTGTCCAGCAGCTTCAACAAAGGACACTCTCAGTGGAGAAACATGGAAGGGTCCTGGAAGGAGGTGGCAGGGCTGCAGGGCCAGACGTCTGGACTCGCTGTTGACTCTGCCACCAACTGACCAAGGTAACGGGTCCCAGACCTCTGACTCCATAATAGGCTTCTGGTCCCTCTGTGAAAATCATCCACATAGAAGGATGCCACAGGGGGTCGGGGAGAGACTCAGAGAGGGTAAAGGTCTGTCCGAGGCTGCCCAGCAAGCAGCATGAGTGCCGAGCCAGCTCCAGAGACCTGAGGGGTCATGAAGGAGTCCTAAGGATGAGGTCACATAAGAGGGTGGCTCCCGCCTCCGTGGGTTCACCCACCTTTAGTCTGTGGTCTTTTTGTAGGTGGCAAAACATGCAAACACATGATGTATTTACTATCTTAGCAGTTTTTAAGCCTGCAGGTCAGTGGCATTGAGCACATTCACTGTTGTGCCACCCAAAGGTTCGTGCGTCGAGGGCTTGGTCCCAGCGCAGCAGTGTGAAGGGGCTCGAAGGGCTCCGACCTCCCGCATGGCCAATCCACGGATGCGTGCACAGCTCACGGCGTTGGGAGGAAGTGGCACCCAGGGCTGCACCTGTCCCCCACCTTTGCTCTCTGCTTTCTGGCTACCATGAAGTGGGCACCTTTGCTCTGCCACACCCTTCTACATGATGCCCTGCTGCACAGGAGCCCAGGAACAACAGAGCCGTCTGACCACGAAATCTCTGCAAGCCAAAATAAAACCTTCCTCCTTTAAGGTGGCTTTTCTCAGGTATTCAGGTATTTTGTCCCAGCAACAAAAAGCTGATGAACACAACCACTATCTGTGCCTAGAATCTGTCACCCTAAACAGAAACTTGGCACCATTGCCCCAGGAGAAAGACCACCGTTCCGCTGGTGACCATCGTTCTAATTCTGCCTCATGCATCTGCTACTCTCGGGACCTCTCGTAGTGCAGGCCCAGTCTTCATTCTGCGGTGATTAGTTGCTACTTTTTTTCCTTTTTTTCTTTTGGTAGTGGGGATTGAACCTAGGAGCATTCCACCAGTGAACTACCCCTCCCCACCTGCCCTTTTGAAATCTTATTTTGAGACAGGGTCTCACTAAGTTGCCCAGGCTGGCTTCAAGCTTGTGACCCTCTTTCCTCAGCCTCCTGAGTAGCTGGCGTTGGGCACCCAGCTGATTCTACTCTTCAAGTGACAATTTTTCAAACTCAGCTCATCAATTTGGACCTGGCTTCTTACAAATAAGCATATTTCAGGTCTCTTCTCTCCATAAGCCCAGACAGGCACCTGCTGTGGTGCAGCCTCAGACACAGGAACACAAAAACCAGGGCTAGGGGTACAGCTCAGTGGCAGAGCATGTGCCTGGCATGAGTGACACCCAGGGTTTCTCCATCCCCAGCACTGGAAAAAAAAAAAAAGAAAAAGGAACTCTGCATTTCTAAACCTCTGAAGGTAATAAAATGGAAAGTAAAAGAAGACATCCAAAGGAAAAGGAAAGATTTGACCAATTAAAACAAACACAGATTCCCTACTTCACTCTTACAAAAGCGCTTCAATACAACCAAAAGACACACTTCAAGAAAAACATCTAGCTGCTGTGCCCAGCTCAGGAGAGGTGGAGAGCCCACCAACACAACAAGAGAGGTGGTGCCACATTTCACAGAAGAGGAAATTTCAGTAATGGGAAGACGTGGCGAACGAGCTTTTCCCACCTCTGCAATCAACTAGGTGGCTCACTTTTTCTTCTCCTAACACCCGGTGCTCCCAGCACTGGCAGGGGGTGTGATGTGGGGGTGGACTGGTTGGCCGCTGCTCAGGCTGAGCCGGTGCCCAGTGAGCGTGTGTTTGCTGTGCTGTGGTCCTTCTGGAAAACCAGGCCTTCCATAGCCGAATCCGAATGAGCAGCCTTCTCAGTGGAGAAGGACCATACCCACAGCTGCTCTCCATCGGCTCACAATCACACAGACGCTGGAAACAAATGGCAACTGCTGGTGGGAAAGGGAGTGGGGCTCCCGGCCACCACAGTGACCAAAACGACAGTGACCAAGAACAGCAGGGACTCGCACTGAAAGTCAGTCTGGGAACACAGGATACAGAGAGCAAAAACAGAGATCACAACTGCGCTCAACCTGAGCGGCTGCTTTCAGAACCGTGCTGGCCGTGGAAGTTGTTCAGAGAGCAAGCAGGCAGAGGGGAACTTTGGAAGGTGCGACCGGTGGGACCTGGGAGGTCTGCCTTTCCTTTCGTCCCTTCTGTTTTCCAGCTTCCTCATGGCTGTGGTTTGGATGTGGTTTGAGTGTGTCCCCAAGACTTCAGTGTTGAAGTGTAATCCCCACGGTGAGGCTTACTGTGGGGTTTGGAGGTGGACCTCTGGGAGGTCAGCAGGGTGGGGCCCCAGAAGTGCATCTCGGCGGCTTTATAAGACGGAGGGAGACCAGGAGGTATGCACACACATGCACTGCCTGTCCTCTGCCACGTGATGCCCTGTGCCATGTGGGAACTCTGTCAGCAGGAAGGCCAGCAACAGATGCAGTCCGTGGCCCTTGGGCTAGAACCGTGAGTCAAAATAGACCTCCCCTATAACCCATCAGTCTGTGGAGCTGTGCTATCAGCGACAGAAGTGGACTGAGACACGAATTTACCATGCTCCGTATTTATAAAGGTAAGACATGGCTTGCTGCTAACTAGTGGATGACCCCAAGTGCAACTTCCCAAGCTGTCATGAGAAACAAGTGCCCATGGGGCCCAGACACCCCTTTGAGATCGTCCCAGGCCATTTTTCACTCTTAGCTGTCAAAAAAGTCAGATTCACACACATACACACACACACGTAGATTCACTAAATGGAAAGCCATTAGTCAAATGTTAATTTGTTCCTTAAATCTATATAGCACACAAGATTGAACGAAAGGCCCAGTCCCAACAGCACTGCTGAGGGGCCACCTACTCTGCACCAGGACATCACTGGGCTGCTTTGACACTCCAAGTGCCCAGTGGCCCAGGAGGAGCACCTTGCCCATCTCATTTTACAGATGCAGCAAGTAGTTTGTCCAAGGTCAAACCATGCAAGGGGTTCAGAGAAGCACCAAGACTCAAATAGCAATTTCATTCCACATCTGTGGCAGTCCATGCATTACCTAAACACCAGTGGTTTAGCAGAGCCACAAGCTTAGGACCCTGGAACCTGCAGACAACGTGCCCCTAAACGCCCTTCTGCCTCCACAGATGTGAGCAGCCCACAGGAGCCCCAATTCTCCCAGCGTCATACTTACAAGATCTCTGGGCAGGGGAGGTAATAGGGGACATAGGAGACTGGCAGCCCGTTCTTGACATACACCCTTGGGAAAGAAAAACACCTGTTGACTGAGCTCTCCCTGGGAGGCTGGCACACACTTGGTGAAAATTACTGAAACTGAAGACCCCAGGTGGTGCATATTGAGGGGGTGTCCCCTGTCATTCTAGGGTCTGGCTGACCTCTTAGGACAAAGCCTCCTGGAATTCCCTGTGGACACCAAAGGGCCTAGTGTAGTCATTCCTTCCCCCATAGTCATTCATTCTTGGGGCATTCTTGTGCTTGACTGGTTGCCCACACAAACAGCAGGGTGGGGTGCAGCCCCAGGAGCTTTCTAGAAGGGTTCTAGGGATGAACTTGGGAGTATGAGCAGGAGTTCCTCACCAACATGGGTAGAAGGACAGTCGAGGCAGAGCAGACTTCAGGGCAAAGGTCAGGAGATCAGTACTAGGCAAATTTCAGAAGCCATAACTAGTTAGGTCTGGCTGGGCCTGGGGGAGAGGTTGGTGGGACCGGGAAACTTTAAGGGGATCAAAGTTTGGGGATTGACCTGCAGAGGCACTTGCAACTCACCACAGAGCCCAGAGGCTTGTGCTGGTCAGCAGGCAGAGCCCCAAGGCCAGGGCCAGTCTCCATCGGGGCATGGTGGGATCCTGCACCTGACCCTGGGCACCTGCAGAGACCCCTGGCTCCTTGGCCAAACAGGCCCTTTCCTCCCAGAGCTGTCAGGCTCTGGGCCTAGGTCCCTGGGACACCTGCAAAGGAAAGCTCTTTATTCCAGTGCAAAGCGGACCCACTGCTGCACCTCTACCCTTTTCTGCTCCGGCCTTTCCTGATAAAGCAGATCCTGAGCCTTTCTTCCTTCAGTTGATGGTAAGGTGGCAGCTGTCCTTCGGGGCAGCTCAGATATCCCGCTCCTTCCCTCCATCCAGGAAGAACAGAAGCCCGCCCAGGGGCTGGGCTTAGAGGACCCCCCTGGGAACCCGCGGAGTGGACGGCGGGAACCCAGCCCAGCGCGCAAGCAAGCGGCAGGGACACTCCTAACCCTGCCCCGCCCTACTCCCCTTCCTGCGAGGGAAGCGGCGGCCGGCCGAGATTCCCCCGGGAAGGAGGCGGAGGCAGGGAGCTTTGCCAGGAGGGGCGGGGGACGTGGTTTTCCAGGGGACCAGCGGAAGGCGCTTCCGCTCTCACTGGCTCAGTGACCTTGGGAAGGTCAACCTCCACTCGGCCTCAGGGCTCTCTCCTCGGGTAACGGGTTGGGGTGCAGCACGCACCAGCACCATCGTGGGGACGGCGCTCAGCAGCTCTGCTGCGTTGGACCAGGTCAAAGATCCCAGGGCGTGAGATGGAATAGAGGAAATAAGGCACGGTAGAAAGGAGGCTGACCTCACTCCGGGGCCTGTTCGCCTCCCGACACAGTTCCAGGGCCGGGGTCCTGGCGGCTAGGCCTCCGCCCGCTCGGGAGTCTCTGGCAAGCCGGCTCCCCTCTCTCGCTCTGAAGCCTCCGTTTCCCCACCTGGGCCTCTGCGCGCAGCGTCCACCAAGCTCTGGCCTCAGCCCGGAGTCGAGACCCGGGAGGCTGATGCAGAGGCGGGCACCTGCACTTCTGCCAGCCGGTGCCGGCTCCAGGTCCCGGGCGCTCCTCTGCCCACGCGCGGCGCGGGGCTGGGTCACGGAGGGGTAAGGCGAGTAGGAGCGCGACTGTCCCTGCAGGGTGCAGACTCACTTCTTGCGGCCGGAACAGCCTTGGGATGGACGGAGGGAAGCCACAGATTCCGCTCGGCGCCCCGGGCAGCGCGCAAGCTGGGTGCTTGGTCTCGGGGCCGGGGCGGGTAAGTCCGCGGGGAGTTGAAGCCGCGCGCCCCGCCCTCCGGCCGTAGCCCTGACTCCGCCCCGCGCTCCGCCCACCGACCGCGGTCCGGGTCCCACGCGCTGCTGCTGGGGTCTGAGCCCCTGAACCTGGGCTGTGGCATCTTCTCGCCGTCTGGGACCCCGCCTGGGATGCAGGGCGCTGCTCACCCAGCTCGCAGCTGAGAAGCCGGGACTAGGGACCAGGGCGTGAGATGGAGTAGAAGAAATAAAGGGTAGAAAGGAGGCTGACCAGGAGGAGACAGGATCCCCGGAGCACCCGCACCCTCACTCCGGGGCCTGTTCGCCTCCCGACACAGTTCCGTGACTCCTGATGTGGACAGATGCCTGCACGTCGCTAGCGTACACAGCATGTTTTCTTTAGAGAAAGAACGCATACTGTCAGAGACTTAAGGGTATATTCCAAATGTTATCTATTAGCAAGATGTCAGCCTGAAGATGCCGAAAAGAAGCAGACCGCGTGACCCACCCTGTGCCGCTTCCCAGAGTAGAAAAACTTGAGCTGTCCAGGCTGAGTCATCCCACGCACTTTTTTTTTTTTTTTTAAAGATAGAGGAACAGTGAGAGAGAGAGACAGAGACAGAGACAGAGAAAGACAGAAGCAAATTTTATTCTAGCCCTTCACATGGCCTTTGTTGCTCAGGCACTTCGTGTGTATGTGGGTGCTGGGGTCTGAACCCACATATTCGCACATGCCAGGCAAGCACCCCAACCGCCAGGCCATCCACCGCTCCAGCCCTACACACTTCTTATGTGCTTATGTTCTTTGTTTACAAAGTTTCCTTTAAAAGGAAAAAGAAAAAAAAAAATTGGTGTGTTGGGGCTGGCCTGAAATCCCAGCCTCTTGGGAATCTGAGGCAGGAGGATTGCAAGCTTGAAACCTGCTTCAGCAACTTCGCAAAACCCTGCCTCAAAAACAAAGAAACAAGCAAAACAAAACAAAAACCCCCAAATCCCCCCCAAACAAAAACAACTCCCCAAAGGGCATCTGGCTCTGGAGCACCCCTCTGCTCCTCCCTTGGCGTGCCTCTCCTGGCTTGCTTTCCTGAATGAATCTCTATGCTTTTCTAAATGAATCTTTGTGCCTCTTTTGAAGCATCCTGAAACTCCTTTCTGTTGTGTAATAAAAAATCCCCTGGGGCTCAGTTGAGGTTCCCTTCTCCCTTTTGGGGGACCTCCTTGGACCCTTATCCAGTGACAGCTGGAGAGTGGCCAGGAAAGGAGGCAGGGTTTTGGTGGAAGACCTTCACTGTGTTTAGAAGAGCCTCCCGTAGACACAGGAAAAGGAACAGCTGGGTGGTGCTCACTGCCGGCTTTAGATTGACCTTCCTTTGCTCAGGGCCTCCCAGCCTGGCTTTTCTCCTGGCCAGGGGACCTCCAGTGACTCTCAGCATCTGGAACTTCTGTTTCCTTTTCTGCCAAACAGGGATTGTCCATGCTTCTCTCCCATGGCCTGGCCAGCATGGGCCCTCCCAGGAAGGGTTGCTCTTGCTCACCCCATGTGCTCCGGGAAGGGCTTTGACACCTTGCCAGGGTAGGGCAAGCACAGTGGTTGTGGGCTTCAGAGCCAGAGGCGGCTCTGCTAGGTGCCTGGGGTAGAAGAGGTATAGGAGTGGCAAAAAGGGGGGCCCCTGAGGCTACGTAAGGGAGAGGGTAGTAATTAGGAGGGGAGGAGGGGGAGAAGCCAGGGTCTATGGGTTTGCTCAGTCATGGTGTACCTTGAAGCCACAAAACCAGGTCTGCCTGGCGCCCGGGTGCAGCCTTGCAGGTCCCTCAGGGGTGGGGTTGCCTATGTCCTGGTGCTTTCCCTTGAGGATGACAGGTTCAGAAGGCTGGGCCTGTCTCCTCAGTCTGCAGGGGCCTGTGTCTGGCAGGGCCGCAAGCAGGAGCACACTAGCTGGAGCCATGCTTACAGTGAAGCTGCAGGCACAGCTCCCTCGGACCTGGTGGACCTGGCGTGGGCCTCCGTTCATTTTGCTCTCTTGGTCATGTTTCTGAAGTTCCCTGGGGACACTGGCACCTCCCTGGTTACTGTTCTCTAAAAAAGAGGCACCAGAGAAGGCACACCTAGGTCTGTGTCCCTGGCAGGCAGGCCCAGGACACACTGCCTGTTGGCCATGGCCCCGTCCTGGCCCAGTCCTGGAGGAGGGCAAATTTAGCTTAATGACAACAGCTGGCCTGGAAGAGGCTGATAAAAAGGCGAGAAAGGTCAAAAGAGATCCTGGGCCTTAAAATCTAACAAGCAACAACTGGGAGGGAAAGGAACGTACCAGGAAGCGCAGGAGGTGCCTGGAGCTCACTTCTCACTGGAGCAAAGAAGTGGACAGATCTGGGGGCTTGGGCAGAGACCTGAAGAACCAAGAAGAAGAATGAGACCAACCCAGTTACTGGGCTGCAGGAGCCACAGGGAGACGTCTCAGTGTGTTAGCCAGTTCTCGCCGTCTCTGTCTCTCTCTCTACGTATGCCTTTTTAAAAACTCTTATTAAATATTGCTTAAATGTGTTTTGAGGAGGTAGCAGGCACTGCATCTGGGGTTGAGATCAAGGTCCCTACTGTGGCTGTGGGTACCAGGGCAGTGTGAGGCACGTGCCCGAAGGGGTGCACTCCACACCGCTTTGTGTCTCAGGCTTCTCCTGGGTGAAACAGCAGCAGTGGCCTCAGAGGGCGGTTGGGAGGGTCATTTATTCAGTAAACAGCAGGGGCCTCTTGCATGCCAGGCACTGCTCCGCAGGCCGGAGAAGGCAGCACAGAGCAAGCACAGGCCCTGTTCCTGTGGAGTGGGATTAAGTGAGGAAATGCAGGTGACAGTGTCCTGAGCTCAGCTGGGAGGTCACGCACAAGTTGAGTCCAGCACTCAGGGCCAGCCCAGGTGGGGCCTGTGGAGGAGGACACATGGGATCCATGATGCTATAGCTTAGATAAGTGTCCCCAAAGGCTTGTTCCCCAGTGTGCCACATTGGGAGGTCGTTGAAACCCTAAGTGGTGAGACCCTAGGGGAAGTCTTCCAGTCATTTGGGGTGTGCCCTTAAAAGGGATGGTATGACCCCAGCCCCTTCCCCTCCCTGTGTCTCTTTCCCACCCAGTCATCAGGCATATGGGCTTCTTCCACCAGGAATCTCTGCTTTCCTGCCACATGCCCAAGAGCCACAGGGCCACTCAACCATGAATATGAGCCCAAATAAACATTTTTTCTTTGTAAGTTGATTGTTTCAGGTATTTGTTACAGTAACAGAAAGCTGACTCACTACTTGATGTGACCAGTCATCCCACCCAATATCCCTTTGTGGCTGTTCCTCTCCCTAGTCCTCAGATTTTCACTTGTAAAATGGACATATGAAAGAATCCACCCCTAATTCCGTGGTGAGGTTGGTCTTGATCCTCTGAGATGGAGTGGTCTGCTTGCCCTCTAGCAACTGCAGAGGGCTGAGGTATGGACTTATGCAGGGACCTGGGCAATGTCCTTTCAGGAACATTCTGGTTAGCGGCAGAGCCAGACTGGAAGCCTTTGACTCCAAGTTCAGTCCTTGGGCTCCACACCATGCAAAGATCCTTCACAATTGATCCCCAACTGTGACTCCATGACTGCATCCGGGTACCCTAGGGTGAGCAGGGCAGCAGGACCCCCAGACTTTTCACCTCAGGGAAGTGGGGAGAGCTTACAGAGGGGGCTTGGCAAGGTGCAGGTGGCCTAGTAGCTCCCCAAGTGGGCCACACCGTGCCCACCCAGAGGAGGCACTTCTGCTTGGAGCAAGAGCCAGAGTCCTCCTGGGTGACAAGCAGATGTCTCTGCAAATCTCAATTGAGACTTAGACATTGATTTGTACCCTGGGAGTGGACAGCAACAACAGACCCCAGGTCTCAACCTGTGTGCCCAGGGCTCCTCATCCAATCTGCTGGGTGACCTTGGAAAAGCCTGTTTCCCTACAGGAGGTGGTAGCTACCTTCAGTGCTGGTCCAGCTGTTGCTCCTGGAGCCCTGTGGGTGGAGAGTCCGGGCCTCATCCTACTTCATGCTGAGCTCCCTGCCTTGTGTTCAGAATGCTGGGTTTCTGTGCCATGTATCATCAGAACACTATAACTGCCCCAAAAGTGGGCTTTAAAATGACAGGCTCCAGCTGGAGCGGTGGCTCGGCGGTTACAGTGCTCGGCACGCACAAGTGCACGGGTTCAAACCCCAGCACCACGCACACAACGAAGTCTCGAAGCAACAAAAGTCACATGAAAAACTAAATAAAATCGATTCTCCCTCTCTCTCTCTCTCTCTCTCTCACTGTCTGTCTCTCTTTTAAATAAATAAATAAATAAAATGGCAGGCTCAGTGGGCTATGGGCTGGCCCAGTTTCCCTGGGCTCCCTGCACCCTGTTACTCTTTGGCCTGGTTGTTCAGGAGGTTACACAGGTCCACGACCCACAGACCCAGCCCATTCAGAGCCCAGCAGCACTCAGGGACCATTGAGTCTGAGCCCATTATCCTGCAGTAGTCAAGGCCTGGCCTGGACACAAGCAGAATCAACTGTGTCCCTGGATCAGCAAATTGGGGTTTCTGGGATCAGACTGATCTAGTAGATCTGGGAGAGGAAGGAGCACCATAGCTGGGACTGATTCTCAGCACCTGGGATAGGAACTTTCTGGCCATGGTGGAACTCAGCAACAGACCTCAACCTCCAGTTGCCCAGAGAGGCACATTCAGCAGGCTCCCAGAAGGCTGGAGGAGGGCCACACCCTGACGGGAATGAAGGACAAAAAATCCAGCCTCCCTCCTCATTAGGATGAGGAAATGAGACAAGGAGTGGGAGGCCACCTTGCACCTGACAAACTTGCAGCAACTACCCCCAAGCCCCCGAAATCAGAATCCCTCAGGGTGGCCAAGGGGCATGGATGCTCCTCACCAGCAGAAGCCCATCTGGACTGTCCGCCTGGGTGGCGGCTCAGTGATAGGACCCCAGCATCCTTCCCTTCACTCAGAGGATATGATGTGATGAAGAGCCCACGTGGAGGAGCTCAGCTGCCTGTCCTGGACAGCCCTGAGGAACACCTCCAGTGTCCAGCAGGGGGATCTGTTGTCCCCGATAGAGGGAGTACGCTGTAGTCATTTAAAACGGTGGTGTGAGACAGAAGCCCCCAGACTGCCACCAACACCCCCTAGAAGGTCACGAACTGGGCTCGTGGGGAAGACTGGGATTTTAAGTAAACTGGGTTTTAGAGAGCAGCAACCCAGGCAGGGCCAGCATGGTGTGGACCGCAGGCACGCGCGCGCGCGCGCGCGCGTGCGTGTGTGTGCGTGTGTGTGTGTGTGTGTGTGTGTGTGTTTAAAAGAGAGAGGGACAGGGACAATGAGGGAGAGAGAGCAAGAAACAGCTTTATTTAGTTTTTCATCTGGTTTTTGTTGCTCCAACACTTAGTTGTGTGTGTTGTGCGGGGTTGAACTTGTATCCTCACCCGTCCCAGGCAAGCGCTGTAACTGCTGAACCACTGCTCCAGCCCCTGTATGTATGTGTTTGAGGACACTGTGTCACATGTGAAATGTGTCCCAGAGGGGAGACAGGCCAGAAGAAGGGCCAGGGGACAGGTCAGGGGACAGGTGACACTGGTCAGGTGTGTCAGAGGGGGCTGAGATAGCTCGGATATGGTGCAGTTGCCTCTTGGCCTCTGACACCCCTGGAAGGGCACTCCATGTTCCTGGGGACATGAAGCTTGCAGGTAGGGGCAGCCTTATGCCTTAGGCCCAAAGGGAACTGCGTTAAACCCTAGGTCTTGTTACTCCTCACTGACCAGGAGGGATCTTCGCACCTCCATTCCCCACTCAGTTCAGGGGAGCCGGAGTCCCCCCCTCAAAGACTCCCATGCAGATGAATTGTCCTGTTCCCTCGAGCCCCTAGTGCACCCTGCTCTGCAGGCTGGCTGTGCCAGGCAATGACCTCACCCAGCCAGCAGCTCTGGGCTTGGTCCTGGGCTGAGATGCAGCGGGCAGGCGGTCCCTGCCGTTCTGGGCTCCACACGCTAAGCTCCAGGAGCACTGTCCTGGGGCTGGGTGGGAACCACAGCCACAGCCCTCTGGCTGAGCCACGCTGGCCATTCTCTTCTCTTTGCTGCGCTTTGGGTTCCTTGCTCACACACCTTGTCCAAGTCATGGCCACCGCCTCCCAGGCACCATGGCGTCTCTTAAATACAGAGCTGGCTGCAAGCTGAAGGGGGCCGTGCTTTCAGAAGAGAGGATGGCACATGAAGTCGACAAGGATTCTGACCTGGGACTGGGGACACCTGGCTGAGCATGCTGTGGATGTGAGCTCTGTGGCTGCTCAGGGTGGGTCAGGGTGACTGAGGAAGCCTCAGTGCTGGGCACACGGTGGGGCAAGAACGTTTGCCAAGCAGTGGGGGAGCGAGCTCCTGAAGGAGCCGGTGAAACCTGGGGTGGGAGCCGCACCCCGAGAGTGATGTGCTGTTGTCCTTGCTCCTCCTCAGCTTGTGCTGAGCATCCTGGGACCCGGCGGCAGGAGGGGCCCCCTGAGGAGGGACTGACTGACAGGTGGCTGCGTATGGGTGCTAGCACAGGGTCAGGGCCACACAGGTCCTTTATTTCTCAGGTATTCTACTCAACAGCCATCAGCTTGGCCTGCTTATGTCTCACTTAACGGATGGTAAAACTGACTTGGGGTCCTTCCTAAATGCCATCCCATATAGAGGTGTCCCTGCTCTACCTCTTGTCCAGCATTGACACACGTGGCTAGGCAGGCCTGGCTGGGTTGGGCAGTGGTGGGGATGGATCTTTGCAAGGCCCAGCTCGGAGTCTCCAGCCTCCCCTCTGCTCCTCAGGGGCCAGGGACCCCGCCCACAGCCATTGGTTCTCCCCTAGCAGGCAAAGACCCAGACCTCAGCCCTCTAGCGTAAATCACCAGATGTGAGCAACCAGGGTTTCCCCAACTCTGCCCACCTCAGCCCCCACTCTGGATACAGGGCCCTCCTTCTTGACCTACAGCCCGTTGACCTTACAATCCTCCTCAGACAGGGCAGAAGGATCCACACCTAGAGAAGGCCAGGAGGGCATGACCTTTAGCATCTGTGTTCCTCACCTGCCAGGACATCCAGGGGGACTAGTTGACCCCTCAGCAGAAATGGGAGCCCTGGAGGGCTGGGAGATTTGTCTGCACTGTTCCCTGAATTACATGCTAAGTGCCCAGAAATGTGCCTGCACACAATAGGTGCTTCATATTGGTTTGTGCAATGAATGAGCCCAACCAGCTTCTTCCGCTATAGCTCAGTGGACCTGGGCCCCTCTGCTCACCCCCAGGGTCCCTGTGGCTATACCTAGTCCCCCAAACCAGATGGAACCTGGAACCTCCTTTGCAAATGGGAAACCGCTGGGCCCCAAGCACAGCTTCTCCATGGGCGGGGGGAACCCACAGCCCTGGGCAGCCCACTCTGCAGGTCCAGGCTGGGCAGGAACTTCAGGACTCATGCCACCAGTCCTGACACACCCATGAGGGTGGTGCTCCAAGCACCCCAGCAGCCACAGTGCAATCTGGGGCTTAGAGGTGCGGGGCGTTTTCATAACCTTGCAGGAGGGCGCAGGTCCCCGGGGCCTGGAGGTGGGCTCACCTTTAGAAGAGCAGGTCCGGCATCTGCCGGGTGCTGAACTTTAGGTAGTTACACAGGAAGGCAGGGACAAAGCAGGGACCCTGTTGCACAGGGCAGGTGCTAGGTGACTCTCTGCTTCTCTAACCTACCTGCCTCCAGGGTCCCCATCTTGCAAGGCTTGTCTGGGTCCAGCACTAACCCATTTCACCCTGGGGTGAAAATGGGACCCAGGAGGAAGGATTCAAACACAGAACAGTAGCCAAGTCCAGAGTAGCTCATTGCCATGCAGTGAAGTGGACGCATCTGGGAAGAATCCGCTCCACAAACACACGCCTGGGCGTGCTTGCACATGCACACAGAGGCAGACGAGTACATGTGGGGAATCAGAGTGGCGGGCAGGCAGGGCTGCCCTGTGTCACCTTTAGGCCTTTCCAGGAAAATCACCAGAGGCGTTGGGGGCGAAGGCTGACCCAGCGTCTCCAGATATGGTCGAGGCCTCCACAAGGCCCTGAGGCCTGAGTTTGGGTGAGTTGGAATACAGCAGGAGGACATCCTGCTCTCTCTGGGGTCTTGGGACAAGTGAAGTGCTGGGCTGGCCCTGGGGCACAGGTGCCTGGCTACGGTGGTCCAAAGGTCCATTGTCAAGGACATGAGGTCATCCCCTGAGGTCCTGAGCCTCTTCCCCAGGTGAGACCTTCCCCAAGGTCCCCTGGACTGGACTAAGGCTCCCCACCATACTGTGTCCACAACTGGACAGTTACACCAACACACCCACCCCACCATGCCCAGGTGCACGCAGCCAGCACCCCAGGTGGGTTCAGTCTCATTCCCTCCTTCTTACTAGGTATGTGACCCTGGACAAGTTCATGCCTCTCGGGGTCTCCTCACTCTCCGTCTCTGCTCCCCGGGGATCACTAGCCTCTACTTCCCCAGCTGTCATCAGGTTACATGTCCATAAATACCTGTGTTATTGTGACGCTAGAGGGCTATGCCACCTGTTGGTAAGGCACATACGTAGAGATGCGACAATCACAGGAGGGGAGGGACAAGAAAGAAACAAAACAAAACCCACACCAGAGTCCCAAAGTGTGATCTAGGGAAAATTGCGAAAGCCCACACAGACATCACAGGGCATGCACACACGGAGACACACGTACATGTACCTGCACACAGAGACACACAGACATGTGCACACAGTTGTGCATAGGCACACAGCCATGCACATACTCATACTCAAGCACACCTACACATTGATGTGTATACACTCAGAGACAGAGAGACACACGTGCACAGAGACATATGCAGATGTGATGATGCACACAAACATGCACTTAATCACATGCACACCCACATATGTGCCACACAACTCAGACATGCACACACACACACCACAGACATGCACACACACACCCAAACGTGCCACACACACTCAGGTACACATTCACACCCACACGCATGTACAATAGCAAGATGATGTGGCTGCACTTTGGTGCCACATCTGGGACCAGAACAGGGACAGGAGAGTCGTGGACTAGAGAGCAGGCAGGACGTGCCAGTGGCCTGTCTCCTGAGCCTGGGATAGGGTGGGTTTGGGAGCATTCTAGGGGCTGAGCTGACAGGTGGATGGGAGCAGGAGGGAGGGGAGAGAGAGCCAGTGAGCTCTCCAGGGTCCTCAGGAGGGAAAGGGAGCAACTCAGCTCCCAAGGGGCCGCTGGGGGAGGTGTTTTGAGAGGGGCTGATGCTGTGCATGGAGTTTGGAGGTTTGGGACCAATGGGGACGTATGGCAACCTGGACCAGAGCCCTGGCACATCAGGACCAGGACTGGCCCAGGCTCCAGGGAAGGAGGGAGCACAGGGAGCCTTGCGGTCATTCCCCTGGAAGAGTCCTGGGCGGGTGCCACCCACTCCGATAACACTCTCCCTGGGACAGGCTTCGTCCAATTGCATGTGTCAAATGGCAGCCAGCCCCTTGCTTATTACACGAATTACCTCTGTCCTTTCACATCCATCCAAACAAAGCAATGCCATCAGCCCTGTGGCTCCCACTGACTGCAGAGCCTCAGTGCAGGTGGGGCGGGCAGAGTCCTGGCCCCCAGGGAGCCCAGCATGAGATAAATGGCAGCAGCCAGGCAGGAGTGCAGAGGACACCTGGGACCAGGTCAGCTCCTGCTGACTGTGGGCCTGAGCCTGCTCTCTGCTACGTGAGCCCAGAAGTTTCTGCTGATTCCAGTCAGCTCTGAGGAGGTGACAGCCCCAGGGTGGGCTGGGAGTAGACCCCGTCAGGCCCCTGGATGGGGAGAGTCCCAGGCCTGCTGGTGGCAGCTGCAGGATTATATCTGCAGCTGTCTTGTGTCCTTGGTAACCTCAGCGGGCACAGAAAGGGTGCTGAGCATAGCAGGGTGCTACCTGCCCTCTGTGGGGTGACCAGAGGTTGGAGGGCAGCTCAAGTGGCCTCCCAAACTGTCACTGGGCTGGATCCTGCCAGCTCTTGCCAGCTCTACTGCCCAGAGACCCACTTGGTCCCTCTGTCAGCTTCCAGGCTCTGTTTTTCTGTTCTTCAGCTAGGATTGCATTCAGGGCTTTCTCTCCCAGTGAAAAGCTTGGGGGCCCGTCCACATCACCATGGATCATTCAGGAACTTCTGACTTAAAAAAATCGAGTTTGTTTTATGTTGAGATTTAGAGCTCTGGAGGGGCCAGACACCAGCTTGGTCTATCGCTGATGGACAAAAGTGCCAAGTAGCAGCTTCCCTGCTCCTGCTGTCCTTGTCCTGGGAGCTAAACTGACCAGGCTCCAAACATGCCATGGGGTCAAGGCTGGTGTCCAGGAATCCCTACTCACTCTAGTGAGAAGTTGAACTCCTGGGCCCTTCCATCCTGTTCCCAGGGCCTGACCATTGATCCCCAAGACCTCCTGTTGACTCTCAGGGACTGGGCAGCCGCTGGTCATACTGTCCACACCCAGGCCTGGGGACTCAGCTCCTTTCTACACACAACCCCTGCTCTGGAGCCCCTACCACCGTCCACAGGGACCAGGGGCGACAATCACAGGCCTCCCTCGGGGCCCCGAGGCCCTGGGTGCAGGAGACCAATGAGGTCACGGGCAGCTGGGACCCAGAGCCAGGAAGGAGGTGGGAGCTGGTGCCAAGGCTGCTGTGGGGGTCCCGTGTTCAAGGACACCATCACTATCGTGTGCCTGTGGGCCCAGGGTCAGCATGGAGGGCCCTGTGGTTTCTGGGGAGCTTGGATGAGTCGGTCCTTAGAGGAGCAGCCACAGCAGGGGAGGAGGCAGGGACTACCCCTTGGGTTGGTCGCCCAGCAGCACTGTTCGTGGTCATCAGAGGAGCCCACGTTAGTTGGTGCATGGTCACACTGTCCTCTGTGACTTCCCGAGCTCTGTCCACTCTGGACCCTGCCCTGCCCTCCTATCTCATCCCCCTAACATAAAGGTTCCACATGGTCCTTCAGGTGACTTTTCTCAGCTCCTTCTCTGGTCTGTGATTGGCCCAAGGTCCCAGGGTATAAATCACCCAGGAGGCCCCTGCCCAGCCTGCCTGCTGCCCATGGAGAGGGGGCGTACTTGAGCAGGACACTGGTTCCTGGAGCATCTCAGGCCTGCAGCCAGCACTGAGCCCTACAACACCCCCTCCTGCCTCTGCTCCCCATCAGCTGCACTGATCCCTGTCCTGGGCCCCCCTCGCCTACCACTGCTCAGGGCTGGCTTGCCTCCTCCAGCTTTCAGGAAACTGGAACATAAAGCGCTGGGCAGGAAACCTGCCTATTCCTGCAGAAAAGCAGAGGAGCCAAGCTCTGCTAGCAAGCTGGCGTTCAGGCTGCACCTCATACGAGTGCCCTGCGGGTCAGGGCCCTGTCACCCGCCTCTTCCCAGCCCCGCACCCTGCTCCCAGAGCTCAGCTGCTCCCTGAGCCGGCCACATGGCACCCTCTTGTTATCTCGGGAACCCTTCCTACCGGGGGCCCTTGGTAACCAAGGCAACAATGCTCTCGGGGACTCTGAGCTGAGCCTAGGAGACACCCGCACACCTGCTGAGCCTGTGAGGTGCTGGCTGTGACCCCAGGTGTCCAGCACAGTGCCACCTGCTGCTGGAGAACCCAGGCGTGGCCCTGAGCGCTCTTCTGTAGACAGCCTGGGCCTCCTCAGAACCTGCTCTGGGTTCTGCTGTGGGTCCGGAGCCCAGGCTGAAGTGAGGGCAGCTCTAGGACTGTCATCTGGGAGACGCATTGGGAGGAGCGTTTGGGAACAGGGCAGGACCTCGCCCTGGGCATGGCCAGGGGTGTGCAGGGCCCTGGGCTGCCCTGACCTGAGTGCAGGTAGGTTTCAGGCTGCTCCCTGCTGGCACCCCTGGAGCACACAGGGAGGGAATGTCGGGTCCATGGGAAGCGATGTCCTGGGGCTGTGTCCTGCTATTACAGCAAATGCCTGGCCGGGAACTCCTGGCTCGTCCACTGGACTAGGGTAGGAGCCTTCAGATGGCTCCAGAGAATCCAGGCCTGACTGAGTGGGGCCATGCCTGTGACTTTCTGGTTGCCCAGTCCTGACCAGCTGCAGCCACCAAAGAGAGCCACAAACCATTGAAGGGATCCTCTGGGGCCACTCCAGGCACGCTTGGCTCCAGGGGTCTGAGCACCTGAAGGTGGGTCTCCTGGGGACCCTGGCCACATTGTTGAGCCTGGGTTGGCTGTGGAGCCTCACGCACCAGGTGGAAGTGGGGATCTGGTCTCATGCTGGAGGCCCTGAGTGCGGGGCAGGCAAGGAGTGGGCGGGCGTCTAGGGCTGAACAGTGCTTGAACCCTGCGTTCCAGGAAACCCTTGGATGCATCCAGTTCAAGCTGCCCCTGGATGTTGGGGATGACCCTGGCGCCTTCCACACCTGTGAGTGGTCAGATGCTCATGCTTCCTTTAGCAAGGTCTGCAGAAGGAGACCTGATGGCCCGGTGGCTTCTGTTGCCCACAGGGTGGAGGCATGCCATCTCCATCCACTTCCTGCCAGGGAAGAATCACGCCATCGCCTACTTCATGTCCAGGATGAAAGAGGCCTACTAGGTGACAATGCTCACTGGTGCACCCAGCTCTCAAATGTGTGGACCCCAGGACCCTGGCAGATGGGGTGCACTTCCTTCCTGCCAGCTACCTGACAATCCCACCTAGAGAGCCATTCCTGGGCCACCTGGACTCTTGGAGGGAGAGCAGTTTGCAGGCTCTTGTCCTCTCCTGGTCCCCTAAGCCAGGTCCACTCATGACCACCCAGCTTCAGCCCTTCCCTCCCCTCCTCAGTCAGCTGTTGGTGTGGTCATGCTCTGAGCAGGGGACCTGGTTGGGATATCAGGCAACATCTGGAGATGCATGATTGTCGTAACAGCAGGCTGGGGTCCTGGCATCTTGAGGGTGGAGGCTAGAGCTCTGCTCCACACCCTGCTGTGCCCAGGAAGTCCCACAGTGAGTGCTCCACTATAAGATCAGCTGTGCCCAGGTGGAGACCTTGTCCACACTGAGACTTGCAGCTCCCAGCAGCCTTCCTAATCCACCAGAGGTCCCCAGTGCTTGCCCCCAGGGTCCTTCTCCACATGGAGTGGGCCCCTCCTTCTCTCCTGTCCATCTGTCCCTGCCTGTCCTCCCTGCGCTCTGCATGCTGCAGGCCCCTTGCCTGGCCTCTGCCATGCCCTCAGCCTCCTGGAAGTCTCTGGCCCCTGAGGTGCCAGCCTTGGCTGTGTGGGAGCTCTGGCAGCAGCAGGGAGTTGTGGACAGAAACACCCACCACTGCCCACTGGCTACACCTTCAGGTCATGACCATGGACCCCAGGGAAACTTGGTGCTGCCCAGACCCTCCCAGTGCTCCCAGGTCTCTTTCCGGGCCAATGCACGACATCTCCACACCAAACAGGGTGTGATCTGAGCTGTGAACGAGAGGCCCAGATCTCAAAAACCCCTCCTGTGAGCATCCTGAGTCAAGGAATGGCCCTGGGTGGGAACTGGAAGGAGCTGGGCAGGAAGGCAGTGTGCCCTGTCTATGCCCACTGCCCCTTGAGTGTGCAGGGTGTGTTGAACAGAATTTGGGGGTGATCCGCACACTACCAGTTTGGAGGGGTCCAGCGTGTGCAGCCTCAGAGGTCTCTGCAGGGAGAGGGGCTGCCAAGGAGACTGCAGGGGTGGGGGCTTGGGGTGTGCAGGAGCTGAGGGCACACTGAGGGCAATGCTCAAGGATGGGCATCTCTGTGGGGCAGGAATGGGCTTTTATGGGCCAAGTTTAGAGATGGAGTCCTGCTCAGGAGGGCTCATGGTGCTGATTCAGGGAGATGGATCACTGACAGGTTGAGCCCTCCCTTCCCTCCTCTGCTCCCCCAGTGATCAGACTCAGTGCTATTTCTCCTGGAGGGGCTGGGGTTGGGAAGGACAGGGTGTCCCTGAGCCTAGGATGTGTCTGTGCAGGTAATTCAACATTGGTCCTCTGCTCACCAGGGTGGGGGCACTGGGACCCCTTTTCTGTGAAGTCTTTGGAGCCAGGACCATCCCCTGCCCCCGGAGGCGGGGACTCTCAGCTTTGCGCAGGCTCCTATGTGCAAGTGGCTGGTCCTAAATAAGACACAAATGTGTTGTTGTTGTTTTTTTTTTTTTTTTTTTTTTTTTTAAAGATAGAGGGACAGTGAGAGAGAGAAGAGAAAGAGAATCAAATTTATTTAGTTTTTCACATGGCTTTCGTTGCTCCAAGATTTCGTTGTGTACATGGTGCTGGGGTTTGAACTCGCATTCTTGCACATGCCAGGCAAGCGCTGAGACCGCTGAGCCACCGCTCCAGCCCCCACAAATGTGTTCTTAACTGAGAGTTCCACCAGCCTCCTTCTCAGGGGGTTTGGGTAGGGAGGCTCCATCCAGGCCCTAGGGCCCCTGGCATAGCAGGTCTGGCTCCTCTAAGTCCTAGAAGCCCCTGGGGGAGGTGTCAGTGCCTAGTGGAGGTGTCACTTCTCATTTCTGGGCCCCCAACCCCCTCTGTGGGCCCCCCTTCCCATACCCACCCGCACCCCTGCTCCCCTGCAGGCCACACTCCCACGGCCCTGAGGATATTCCAGGAGTTTGTAAACAAAAAGAACTGAGAACAATCCTCTCCTCTCCCCAGCTGGATAAGGAGAAGGCCTTTTCCTTCTTGCTCCTTTCCCCCACTCCCCTCTACCATTCACCTGGGGAGGAACCTTCGAGTCTCTTTCCTCCTGCGCGATGGCAACCACCCGTCCTGCCCTTTGTCTCTTTCTGGGTCTGCAGAAGCCTGTGAGTTGGCCCAAGAATCCTAGCTGCTGGCAGACCACCCAGGAGGGAGGAGCTGGAGTCCCTGGTCACCCCCATCCTGGAGACAGGACAAAGCAGGGCCCAGGCCACATGCCCTACACCTCTGCTGCAATAAAGCTGGTCAATGGCCCCTGGCCACAAGAAACCACAAGAGCTTGGTCAGTGTGAGCGACTGGAGGCTGGCTGTGCCTGCTGGTGGTGATGTCCACCTCAGGACGCTGTCCTCCTGTAGAGACACATTTCAGAGGAAAGCCTTCCAGGCCCTTGGGAGAGACCCTTCTGAGTTGGAGATGTAGTCACAGTTGTAAGATCACTTCAGTAAATGACCTAAGGAAGAGAGCCAGGGCTTGGCCAGAGGAAACAGCCAGTTCACTGTCAGCAGGGGGCTGTCAGGCAGGCATCTAAAGGGGCTGGGGTCCCCCAGGGCTAGGGGCTCATGTTGCTGGAAGCCTGGCGCAGTGAGGTGGTACAGTGGAGTGCAGGGCGTAGTCACGTGTCGAGGGTTCTGGGCTCTGGCTTCGTTGGTAAACACCCTGATTCAGCACCGAGAGTCCTCTGGCACAGCACCCTCCACACCCATCCCCATCCACCTGCCTCAGCAGCAGATGTCCACGAATGTGCAGTCTGGTGTCATGCAGGGCAGGAGATTCGGGGACCTGGGGTGGGTCAAGACCCCCCATGGTAGTCAGTTCTTTTTTGTTGCTGTGACCAAAATGCCTGACAAGAACAACTTAGAGGAGGAAAAGTTTATCCCAAGCTCATGGGTTCCGAGGTCTCAGTCCATAGACGGCCAACTCCATTGCTCCGGGTCCCAGTGAGGCAGCACATCGTGGGAAAAGGGCCCAGCAGAGGAAATGGGCTCAGCTCACAGCAGCCAAGAAGCAAGACAGCAAGCCAGGAACCAGGAGCAAGACATAGTTTCAAAGGTCATGCCCCCAGTGACCTCCCTCCTCCCACCATGCCCCAACTACCTACAGTTACCACCCAGTTAGTTCATTCAAACGAGGGTGGACCAATCGAGCAATTCTCACAGTCAAATCATTTCATCTCTGAACATTCCTGCATTAACAGGAGCTTTCAGGGGATGCCTCACATCCAAACCATAATACCCTCACTGTCACTTGAGGTTGCAGGAATGTCCCACTTTTGTGTGTCAGCTCTCTCTCCTTATTGACCCAAGTTACACTTAAGAGACTTGGACAGCTTCTAATGCAGCTCACCAAGCAGTTTGGCCACCCATGCTGTTAAATCCAGAATCTGATTTCCAGCCACTGCTGCCCTGTGGCTAGAGGACTCACAATTTTAAGGACATGGTACACCCTATACCTGCGTCCCCATAATTTTTTTTATTAGTGCATTAGTTTATTTCTTTTTTTAAAAAAAGAACTTTTACCTAAGCTCAAGGCTTGATATTTCTTTCCTGAAATCTGAAATCATCATATTTTAGTAAGCTTTTTTGCAGTTGTCACTAACAGACTTGACAAGAACCATTTTGGAGTAGGAAAAGTTTATTTGGTGCTCATGGTTTATTTGGTGCTCTGGTCTAAGAGATCTTAGACCAGAGAGCCAGCAGGAAGAAGGGAGAGAGAGAAAGAGAAGAAAGAGAGGAGAGAGAGAAAGACTTCTCTTCTTACCAAGGACAAAAATTTACCCCCAAACGCACACCCCAATGACCCACCTCCTGCAGCCACCCTTGCCTACAGTTACCACCCAATTAATCCCCATCAGACAGTCAATGCCTTGATTAAGTTAAGGCACTCGGAACCCGATAATTTCATCTTTAAACCTTCTTGCATTGTTTCACACACGGGCTTGTGGGGTACACCTCACATCTAAACTGTAACAAGTCAGGAGCAGTCACCCTGCTGGCTGCAGTCACCGTGGTCATCATGGCTACCTTTGAGGCCACGTGTTGGTTGCTGTCCCAAAGCCTGGCCTCCCCAGGGCTCTGTCCGTGTGAGCAACCTCAGCCAACAGCTGGAGGCACTGTGGAGTCACTTCATGCCATGCGCCTCCCACGTCCCATTATCCGTTGACGAGATGCCCCAGCACTCTGTCCAAAACCCAGCAATGTCACCCCTGCACCATGCTTGGCAGGAGTGGGGGTGACCTTCCCAGAGTCTCTTTTACTGTGGAGCCGGAAAACAGCGGAGGACTCGAACGGCACCTGCTCCACTTCCTGAGCTGGTGGAGAGGGCAGTGGGGAAATGCGCCCTCCAGTGGGGTGGAGCTGGGGTGCCAGCCTCCCCTCCTGCACACTGGAGCCTTGGCTGCTCCTGGAGAGGGCACAGGGGAAATGCGCCCTCTAGTGGGGTGGCGATGGGGTGCCAGCCCCCCTCCTGCACACTGGGAGCCTTGGCTGCTCCTGGAGAGGGCACAGGGGAAATGCGCCCTCTAGTGGGGAAGGGCTGGTGTGCTGGCCTGCTCTCCTACTCACTAGGAGCCTCTGAGTGATTCTTGCCTGACCAATAAAGATCCAACCCAAACCCAACGTTTAGCTGTCGATAAGACAGTTTCACACGTGTAACTCTTGTCCTTCTTTTCACTGGGACAAAACTCCTCTCGTGAGGACAATGGCTGGCTGAGCAGTGCCCGCCTTTCCTGAGTTCCTCTCCCCTGGATCTCTGCAGCTTCTCTTCAATCCCTGAGGGGCTTCACAGGGAGAGACGGGTCCTAAACAGATCCAGCAATGGGGAGGCAATAGGAGAGGGCTATGTCTTTCCACAGTGCGTCTGGGAGGCCTCTCTGAGATGATTAGAACATGGAGATTTAATTTGCATGCCCAAAACGTCACCCTTTAAAATTATCTTGCTAGTGCGGGTTGCTAACGGACTGGGCCACTGGAGCTCCTAACCCTTTAAGGTTATCTAAGGACTGGCTCTCAGTCCTTCACTGGGCTGTGAAACCATCACTGCTAGGTGATTCTAAGCATTTGCATGACCCTAGGCAGGCTCCTCCTGCCCGTGCCCCCTCACCGCCTTCTGCCTCCCCAGCCCAAGAGCCCCTCAGCTGCTTCCAGTCCCCATGGATCCAAGACGTTCTACACGTGTGCATTCCCACGAGCATGGACCTGTGTGGCTGGCTTCTTCCCCTGGGCTCTTGTTACATGGTTCATGCATGTTGCAGCCTCTTCATGACTGAACACTCTTCATGCCATGCACACTTTGTCTCGCAGCCACCCACTGGTGGACCTCAAGAGCCGGTACTATCGGGCATTATAACATTGCTATTCAAGTGTGGGTGTTTGTGTGAACATGCATCTTCATTTGTCTCAGGTACAGACCTGGGGTGGAATTGCCGGTCACGTGGGAATCCGTTTCGCTGTCGGGTGAATTCTCAGCTCTTCTTTTTTCTGAGTAGCTGTTTTCTATTCCCACTGTGGTATGTGAGGGTTCTCGCTCCTCTGCTCACCCCTGGAGTCTAGCCACCCAGGGGGTGTGAACTGGTATTTCCTGAGGCTTTGATTTGCATTTCCCTAATTACCAGTGCTTTTCGGACCTTTTAGATCTTTTCTGGAGAAGCAACTGTTCAGATGGTCCATTTTTCACTGGGCTCTTTGCTTTCATTACTGAGTTATAAAAGCACTTCAGGTGTCACCGTGGGAGAAGTTTCTCAGACATGCGTCTGTGGACGTGTTCTCACAGTCTGTACCCTCCCCTTTAGTTTCCTTTGGAGAGTCTTAAACTTTGGTGAAGTCCATTTTGTGTTCTAGTTGGGTAGTGAGCTAGACATGAGTGTAAAAATCAGAAACCACAAGTATAAATCCAGGCGCGGGTGCTCAAAGAGGTAGCCAGGCTTAAGAACAGCTGAGCAAAACCCTTTATGGGGATACCTGACTCTCAGGCCAAATTCACCTGCACCACAGTAATGAGGGAGGGCATGGGAAGCGACGGCCAGACATAGGAAGTGACGGCTGGCAGGGAGAATGACACACAGGGAAAATGGCCCTGGATCTTAGCCAGGCAGCTGGTTTTATTGGTTAAATGGGAGGAGCTGATGGGGTTAGCCTTTCAGAGATTGGCTGGTGGATCCGTCCATCCATTGGAATTTGTCTGCCAGCTTCTTGATTGGCTGTTATTTCCGCAGGGAAGCTGCCCTTTGCCCTGCCCCTTAGCCAGCCATCCGGGCCTCGTGTCTTGACTGAAGCCACATCCCCAGCCAGCCTAACAATGAGCGGGAAGGAAAGAAGGGGAGGTGAGAGCACGGGAGGCGGGAAAGGCCCTTGACCAGCAACTGAACCGTAGGACTCCATACCTGTCATGCGATGGGGTAAGGACACGTGTCCCCCTCCCTTGCAGGGTGGGCTGTGGAAGGAACCCATGTTAGAAAGGTGGGCAGACCACTCAGAGCCACCAGACAGCACCGCTGCTCCCCGCACTCCGTATGAGAGTCCCCCACTCCTCTATAGATCAGGGCACACATTGTGGTTGTACGTGTGGCCACCAGCTACTCTGAGGGCCACTGACCGGTACGTGCGTTCTGCCTGTGGCTCAGCCAGAAAAGGCAAAGGGCCCCGGGCACATGCCCTCGATTTTCACCCAGTGTTGGCACACAGCCTGCCCCAAACACAGCAGAAGCATGTCGCTCCTAATGCCGCCCCGAGCCTGACAACAGCACATGGCCTCGTCATGTTGGGGCATTGGGTTCCCACTGATCTGCCCACCGCTCTCGGGGTGTCCCCTTTCCTGGCCTGGAGAACCTGCTCTAGCTGGCATCTCTGCCGTGCTGGCTTCGGTTCTGTGTGGGGTCACTGCCCTCATTGAAGGTGTCCCACCCAGGACGAGAGCCACTCCACAGTCAACTCTCCACCCCAGGTGGCAGTTCCCTGCTCAGTGGGCATCACATGTAAACATGCCTGGTCAAAGCCAAGGTCACAGGTTCCCACACCCCACGAGAGTTTCCTCGCGCCAGGTCCCACGCGTGGGCCTTTGATCCGTTCTGAGTGAATTTTGGCTCCTGGCCTGAGGTCCAGGCTCACTCTTGTGCAGTGGGTGCCAGGTGTCCCAGAGCCGTGTGTGACGTCTGCTCTTCCCCTCTGCACTGGCCCTGCCCTGCCTCTTGCCTCGGTGTTGCTGGGCATGGATGTCCTTGCAGCCCCTGGAAATCTCTAGGGCCCAGCTCAACCTCCTCTCCGCCCCCAGTGTGTGCTGGGCACTTCCCTGACTGTACGCAGGGCCCTCTGTGTGTGTGTCAGGGCTCTTCCTTCTCAGGTGCTGTCCTCCTGGGCGTTTGCCTCGCAGGTTCTGGTCACTGCTTCTGCCCCCATTAGGTGTCCAAACCTCAATTCTTGTGTCCCAACAAAAGACAGTTTAACATCAGACATGAAAAATCCAAGCAAGAGAACTTTACTGTAAGTGAAAGTGAAGGAAGGCTCTAGTTATGGCGCATGCAGAGTGGCCCTGAGGACGGTGTCTGGACCAGGTCCCACAGGGCTCTGGTTTCAGGCCATCATGCTCCCGATTGTTGGGGTGTAGCCTTCACCCCCATTTCAACAGCTGCCCTAGGGGATCTTGTTACTATTTCCATAAGTTCCTTCTGGAAGTGCTGCTAGGTCCTGCTTTGTTAAGCTTCCTAATTGTTATGCAAAATGAAGATTAGAGTGGGTTGGAATGTGCTGTTTCCTAGTTGTTTGTCTGTACTGCATAACCCCGGCAACTCCCTTAGAAGGATTATTGATTCCTTGGCTGTCTCCCCTCCTCCCTATATAAAAACCTGTGTGCCTTAATAATAAACGGATTCTGGGCTGCCATCAGCTGCGTGTGGTTGCCTCGTTTCCCCTGCTGGGAGGAAAGGGGTCCCCGGATGAGGGGGGACCCGGGTTCCAGCCTTCGGCACTCATCCTTCTCCTGATGGGCTCCCGGGGGACAATCCAGCGCCCCACACCCGATGAAGGATTTTCCCAGAGATGAGACACAGAGGCTCTCAGACAGCAGTTTCATGCCAGTGCCGGCTCGGTGGCTTCACACCCAAGGCTGAGCCGGGAACCCGTAGGGGCATTGTCTAGTAGACCCTCTGCCGCTCCCCTTTCCATGGGAGCCCTTTTTCTCTCCTAGCTGGTAGCATCCATTAGAATTGGGTATTCTATAAAGTTGCAATGAAGTTGTGACAGAGATCCACGGGGAAGCAGTCACACTTTCTTCTTTGTTCTGGGAAAGCTCTTTGTTCCAAAAGGACTCTCACAAAATTCCACCTCCCCTTGGGCCCAGAGCTATGGGGTAGACCGGCCACAGAAGCTACCGCAGGAAACTTGCCTGCTGGTGTCACACATTTTACATCGACTGTGAAATGAACCCATCTTTAGGGGCTTGAGGGTGGGGGGGGGGCAGAAAGGGGCGGCCCCTAAGAGCTGCTCCCCATAGCGGCACCTGTCTGCTGTTCATCTTTTTCTCCTCTTGCTTCTCTCTTAAAGTTTCCTCCTGCTCTTGGTAATAAAAGACCTGGGGCTGGCTACCTGCGGTAGGTCATGGAGGGAGGTCTCAGGGCCGGCTGCCAATGTTTGTAATTTTTTTCTAATATAAGGAGTAGATTATATAATTAATGTTTTAATAAGCTGCCCCTTAAGAGATGTAGGATGTGAGGGGTAATATTTATTAAGCCTTCTTTAATCTTTCTGGAAAAGTTGTGGGATTTTCCTTCAACCCCTGATCAATTGCCGATTTCACGTAATTAACAGGTTTCGTCCTATTGTTTTTAAGTCCTTCCATGAGACAGATATCATGAGATCCCTCATCTCAATGGAACAGCAGAAGGACCAGTGTATATAGAGAGCAACATGAAAAGCATTCCCTAGAGCCCTAGCAGGTCCCGTGACCATGTCTCTGTGTCTGTTAGAGTCTGACTCAAAATAACTGTCATGTCTCTGCAGGTTAGATCAAAAACCTGGGTTAAGGACTAGAGGGTGCTTGCTTGGCATGCGTGGGGACCCGAGTTCAAATCCAAGTACCTCATACACAACTAACTGTCAGAGAAACAAAGGCCAGATGAAAAAGTAAATAAAATTGATTCTCTCTTTCTCTCTCCCTCTCTCCATCACTGTCTCTCAAAAACAAACAAACAAACAAACAAACAAAAAAAGAGCCTGGGTTAGATATCAGGAGCTCTCCGTACATTTATCAGAGTCATTAGAAAACCTCCCCGAATCCTGTTTGCCTGGCTTTAGAGCCTGCACAGAGAAGGCACCTGTGTTCTGACCCAGTTCGCCTTAGTCTCCTAAGGGGCGTCACCTGCTGATGGGCTCAGTAGGAAGAGGCTTACCAGGCGAACCAGGAGCAGTGGCTGAGGGTGGGTAAGAGGAGGAGTGGGAGGACTGGGTTTTCATGGACCTGAGTTGGAAGCACACGGTTAAGAGGGAGGGAGGTGTGTTTTAGGGTCCTCGAGGCCAGCATTGTCTTGGCCCATCATGCTGGGAGGGCACATCAATGCCAACTTAGCACACGGGCGATTTTCATCACTTATGTTAGCAGAAGCCCTTTCAAAATATAAGGCACAACCCAACTCTGCCACAGCTCCCAGGTCCCCACTCCACTCAGAGTGAAAGCTAAGTCCTTACCACAGACCCCAGCCTGCCGGTCAGTCCTGCCTCTCGTTGACCTGGTCTCTGGCCAGCCTTCCTCTGGCCCTCTGCTCTGCCCTCCAGGCTGCTCCTGGCACAGGCCAGGCTGTCTCTCCCCCAGCCTGCACTGGAGGCTCCTCCCTCTTGCAGTCCCCTTCCTCCTGACTCCACATGACTTACTTCCTCCACTGTCTTCAGTTCTGTGTGCAAATGTCACCTGGTGTGGACAGCTTGTGCCTTCCATTTAAATACAAGCACCCCTTGTCCCCGTAGCCCTGACCAGCTTGTTCCTTTTCCCCATAGCACTTAGCACCTTTTCAAATCATCTGTAATTATATGAATCAACATTCACCGGAGACAGAGCCACACAATAGGGAGAGCAGGGTCCTTTACGCAAAGGACACT
>PVKS010004246.1:0-95190 GCA_004027875.1 Aplodontia rufa | reverse complement strand
TTTTGGATTTTTACTTTAATAGGCACAAAAAGGGCAGGCCAGAGGCTGGAGCGGTGACTCCCAGTTACAGTGCTTGCCCAGCATGCGGGAGGGAATACGTGAGTTCAAACCCCAGCCCCACATACACACAGCGAAGTCTCAGAGCAATGAAGGCCACATGAAAAACTAAATAAAAATTGTTTCTCTCTTTCTCTCTCTGTCTCTCACTGTCTCCCTCTCTCTTTTTCAATTGAGAAATTTAGTTGTTTTATAATCAAAAATGCTTCCAATGAAACAATATGATATATATATTCTGAAAATTAGATTTAACCCCCTAATTTCCCACCCTTACCCCTCCCCACTACTCCCCTCCCCCCTCCTTCCCAATACATCTCTATGAATGCCTTAGGTTGTGTGTTTCTACACCTTTTCGGGGTTTAATATATTTAATACATGAGAGCTGACCACTTTCACACTTGTCCCTTTCTCTTAAAAAAAAAAGGCCAGCCTTAGAAAATCCAGATACTCTGAGATTAAGACAGAATTGTTCCTCTCCCAAAACTAGACAAGCATCCGTATTTGTAGGTTTGCATCCATCAGTGACTCTACACTTCACTTGATCGTACTACCAAGCAGAGCTCTCTCATATGACTCTTGTGTGCCTCTCTGTAATCCCCTTCTGAGCTTGCTCAGAGCATACACTGTGGCTTGTTTTTGTGGGGCTTTTTCCCAGTACTTCATGGTCCCCAGACCCCTGGGTAGAAACCTTAGCAACTTGTTAGGATTTTCACACATTTTGTTCTTTCTTGCTCCTTCTCTTACTGTCCTTCAAACACCTCACATTCTGCCATATGCTTTTTTGCTGGTAAATGTGTTCATGTGAAATGTCTCCAAGAGCAAATAAATTTTGATTTTCTTGAAAATGTGCTCAAAATTTCCTACTATTGAGTCTTTTTGCCACCCTGAACTTTGAGCATATGAATTCTAGTCCAAACATGGAATAAGGTCACTACTGCATTTTGGATATAAAATGAAAGGAAGATAGCCTGTTCCTTTCCTTCATATAGCCAGGCTGGTACTCTGCATGGTATATAGCACCCCAGCTACTTCCTAGTCTACCTTCCTGAGACCAGGGCTCAGGATATCTCTCACCTTTGTGAACTCATGTTATGGCAGTAGACAGCTGTTAAATTATTGATGAAGAATTGGTTGAGCCCATTTAATAAGCACTAAGGGCAGGTAAAATGTGAGGTAGTGACAATAAAGAGCAGGGACAGAGAAACCAGGGTTAGCATCAGCTTGAAATCACATCAAATAGAAAGCCCAAGAGACTTCACACTCCAGATAAGCTCACCACGACCTCAAGGTCCAAAAGGTGGGATCCTGAAAGGACTGTAACGATAAAAAAGAAAGCACAATGCCAACAAAATGAACCATTCCTACAACTCTAGGCCATGGGAGTACTAACATTCCCTGTTAATAAGGAGACAAAGAAGAAAGGATGAACATATGGAAAAATCAGCAGGAAAAGCACAGTGATTCTTTGCTCACAAGGAGCTGAATAATTAATGGTAGGAAGTGGGTGAGCTGTTAATGAATAAAATAGAAAAAAATACCTCATAGAACATGTCTGTGAGGTCAATGATAGGAGATGAAGGGACTTTCTAATCAACCCAGATCCTCATGGACACTGAAGTCGGGAATGCGAGTTTAGGAACCACACAGAGTGCAATTATGTGTGATACTAATGGAAAAGGAAAAAGCAATCTTTTGGGGGTGATTCACACAGTGAGTAATTGAGTCTGGGTTTGGATTGTAATTGCAGCAATAGCACCTCTGGACAAAATGATGAGGCTTTAGGGGCTGCAATCAGGCAGGTCCTAGATCCAGCAGCTTCCTGGGGGATCTAGTGGAGTTTGGAAGGGAAGAGCCATTCTCTGTCCTCATCTGTCCTTCTGCACCTGGAGCCTGAAAGCCAAACTCCCTGACACAACCCCACAAAGGCAGGTCAAGATGGGAATGGGCAGGGGCAAGTCCCCCATAGTGGATGGAAACACTCACCAAGGGCCTGGGGCAGCTCTCAGAGCAGTTGAAGCAGGGGTGGGCTCCATAGGCATCCATGGTCTCTGCTTCAGGATGGCCGCACTCCTTGTCACCCTCTGAAGGCAAATGAGTACCTTCACTCACACTATTCCTCGCAGCCTAAAATGCACTCCCTTCTTCCAACATCTCTTCCAAGGTTATGCAGAGCGGTAACTTCTTTAGTAAGCCTTTTCCATCTGCTCCAACCTACAGAGCCTCTCTCTTCTTTGGTTGTTCAGTCCTTAGGGTCTAGTAAACAGTGGTAATGTCATTGATTACAGTTTGAGTCTTATCACCCTAAAAGATCATATAAGCTTCTTAAAAGTCAGAGCTGTATCCCCAACAATATCCAGCACAGACTAGAGGCATTAATTGCCTAGTGAATACATATTGATCAATTGATTATTTAACTCACTTAACACTTTCACATTACTTGGCTTAGGTATCTGATGTTTAGGAAAAATTCAGTGGAAGTCAAACTGATTTAATTCTAATTAATGAACAGAGGAGACAAATGACTTCTTTAGAGTATTAAAAATAAACTTGAAAAGCAAAGAGAACAATTAAATATGAAGATGTTTAACCTCACTAGTAACCAGTGAAACATATTTTAAAACAATAATTAAAAACCATTTCTCACACATCAAGTTTACAGACAAAAAATATAGCAGTAATGTGGAGATATGGGCACCAACGCACATACATTTTAGTAGGTTATAAATAAGTAGGATCTTCATGGAATTTATCAGTTGGCTTTTTTTTTTTCAAAATAGCAGTCCTACTTTTATGAGTCCATCGTGTAAAGCAACGCATACTTAGTCTAAAATTATAAGCACAAGAAGATTTTTTTTTGCCATAGGGAAACTTGGAAACATTGTACATGTCCATCAACAGCATATTTGGCAAATAAACCCTGCACTTCATTATTGCACACTACAGAGCTAAAAATAATGAAGCCAGCTGATGAGAAAGAATGATCAAGGTACAGGTTTAGGCAACAAATTAAGCAATTCATTAGAATCATACACAATGTTTCTTAACTTGCGAAGAAGTTACATATCCCCAAAAGTTGAAAATGTCCTAAGTTGAGAATGATTTTAATACACTTAGCCTACCAAAAACCTTAGCTTAGCAACATAATACACCGTAGAGTATTGGTTACTTGCTTTTGTTATCTCATGGTACACTGGAAACTGAAGCTTGCTGACGCTGTCCATCATCAGAAGAGAAAATTGTGCCACATGTCGCTAGCCAGGGCAAAGATCAAAATTTGAAAAAGCACAGATGCCACTAAATGCATATTACTTTTTCACCATTGTAAAATCAAAAAATCATAAGTCAAAGCATCCTTAGTCAGGGACCATCTGTAGATGTGAATGATCTCATTTTGGGTTTAAAATGCGTATGAACGTATGCATGTGCATGAATATATATCAGTACCTCCATATATAAATGCACACAAAGAGAGATGGAAGGACACTCAACAAAGTTGTCATAGCTATTATGCCTTCCAGAGGGAGGGAATTAGTTAGGAGGGTAAATGAAGAGGTGCTGTATGTGCTTCCATACAAAAAAGAGAGTTGAACACTGAATAGAAGACTAAATCCAAGAGACTTCAGTCCAACCCTCAGAAAGGTTTTCTGTGCATGCAATGTGCATAGATGCAAGTGTGATACCTATGGTGCTTCAGGCAGCCCTTTGCACCCCACGGGGACTGTCAGGGGAACTGCAAATTTGCCCCTCCTAGAGAACATCCTGCCCTGCCTGCACTTTCACCACGCTGTGCCTTCCATTCCACATCCCCTGTTCCTCTTTTAAGCCCATTTGTGCTGCCTGAAAATACTTTGATCTCAACCTCTCCGAACTCCTTTGGCATATGTATACATTAATCAATTGATAATTAATTATGAATTATTTGTGACTTTAGAGGGGTAACTTTCAAATGAGCTACTAAGCAATTCCTCCACCATGTTGTTCACAATTTTGTCCGGCTCTTTGGCAAGTGGCAAAAGTACAGAGGCTCATTTTTTCCCTTCTCCCCATTTTGTTTCCTTTTTCTGAATCCCCTTCTTCCTCTCTCTGTCCTCATTCTGAGTGTGTTCCATGCAAATGAGGATACTCGTCTAGGTGCAACTCGGATCCCTCTCACTCCCAGTTCACTGAGTCTTTAGTTCCCTCCTAAGCACAAAGGTAATGTGGCACTTTAATTAACATGAAGGCCTTTTTCTGTGATGGACCTCATGGCAATAGAGTAACTAAACACCTGCCCATAGCAAAATGACCTGGGAAAACTAGAGAGCCTAAAAGCTTAGAAGAGAGCTCAGCGAAAGTTATGTAACCATATGAAAAACAAACACTGTAACAACATGAATTCCATTTCAAGCGTTGATCTGGGTATTGGTTCCTCTGAGTTTAAAAAACTGTGAAAATAGCTCTTAAGTGCCAATCAGTTTGCATCCATTACTTAGTCTTCACTCAAAGGAAGGTCAGACCATCTAGAATTGCAATTGGTCCCAGAGCAGAGTGGCCTCTGCTCAGCCCAAGCAGTCCCCAGGGCTTCTGATTGCTGTGCCCTCGGAAAGCAGGGGACACCAAAGACTCTCTGAGTCCTCCGGGTCTTCTCTGTTTCCCTAATCACTTTTACGCAACTGTCTTCACTCCCCAATTTCCCCAACTCCTAGAATTTCATAATAGATGCACAATACATTTTTAATGAATTAAATTACCATTTTTAGCAACATCACAGAAATAAAAGCTCTGCCTCTGGTTGAATGTGAAATAAAGAGTTGCTGCCTACAATTTAAGTGGTTTAAGAGAATGAGAGAGAAATGCTTGATTTGAATTCAAGAAATCCAGAGCTGAGAAGTAGAAGATAATAAAAAGGTAAGAGTGAGGAAGATCATGAAGGTTTATAGATACCATGCTGAAAAATCTAGATGTATCATACAAAGGGTCAGTGAAATATTTAAATTAGGAAAACGATATTATCAAAGGCTAGTTTTACGTCACTCACTCTGTGGCAGTGTAGTTCGCAGGCAGATGGCTATAAACTTCAGCAACAGAACTACCAAAACGTCCACTGGGTAACCCCTGCCTGTGAGCCTGTGCTGATATGGAGTCTAAGGGCTGCAGGTGAGGGGTGATCTGGGAGATAACGGGTAGAATTGTGGGGACCTGGAGCTCAGAGGCAGCAGTGAGGCAGGAAGAATCACATATGGTGTTTTGAGGGCTGAGTGGATGACAGTGTCAGGCAGGGACAGAGAATCCAAGGGTGAGTTCTATTTGAGACACTATAATTCTGAGATGTTTGCAGGAACTGCATGGAGACATAAGGTGTGGGTATGAGGGGTGTTTAAAGCACAAGGCCGGAGCTTCCAGATGGGAGATGGGAGAGTCATTGGAGAAAGCTGGAGCTGAGGCTCTGAAAGTCATAGGTCACCCAGCAGCTGAGTCAAGGAAGACTGAGAATACATCAGCAGGAAATAAAGAATCCCTTGGGATCCTCATTTCATCACTTCTGTTTAATTTAAGTTTAATTAATGTCCTGGATGTTTGACATCTGGATGAGTCACCTTCCTTTCCACGTTCCCAAGCAACCTCGCCCAGAGATACGTTTCCTAGTCTCTATTTTCATTTGTGCCCAGACACACTTTGTGTCTCCTCTGGCTTTGCATGAAGTCACTCTGCATGTTTCTAGTTGCTTTGGAGGATTTGTGTGTGGAGGGTATGCCGCTGGGGGTCTCTGAGACCGTAGAAGCCAAGAAATGGGTTCATAGCAGCTCAATTCACTATTGCTAGACTATGGAAACAACCCAGATGTCCCTCACTGAATGAATGGATCCAAAATCTGTGGTACATTTATACCATGGAATTTCACACAGCATTTAGAAACAATGATATTGCAGCCTTTGAAGGTAAATGGATGGCTATGGAAGAAATTATGCGGAGTAAAATCAGCTTAGCCCAGAGTACTATTAATGGTCGATTGTCTCCACTCATCTGTGGAGGTTGGGACTAGACCCTGGCCAGAGAAAAAGTTGGTCTACATCATGTGTTAAATCTAGATAAGATGTAATGCTATACAACATAATCCTTTTTTAGAGATATTGTGGGAAGGGGAAGGGAGGGATAAGGGTGGGTAATTGGGGGAGCACTCCTGGGGGTAATTGTAATATCCAGAATCTATACACATTTTATATTATTTTGTTAAAAACTTGTATGGTTGTTCAAAAATAAAAAAAAATTTAAAAAAGAAAAAGAAATGAGCATGGGAAAAGAAACAACTCTCGTCCTGGGTCCTCCTCTGCAATGTTTTAGAACCTACTGTCAACCTTCCTCAGTGAGTGGATAATAGTAGGTCTACATTAGAACTTCCCCAAACCAGAAGCCGAAACCTCATATGTTTCCAACTTGGTGAGGGTTTTTGACATAATTTCAATACTTTCTCTAGGTATGTGAATGCCAAATCATCTGAATCTAAAATACTAGCAATAAAATCACTAATGAAATAAAGCCACATAGTATTTCAATATGATGTTTTTCATGTTTTTATCATACTTTTTGAAGACACCCAGAAATGTGCACAGATATCAAATTACTTTCCCACCAAAATGTGTCCAAGGCAGAACTGGAACTGCAATCCGAGACTCCAATGTCAAACCCACCAGAGCCAACTTCCAGGAGCACACTTGAAAATGTTCCCTCTGTCTCTCTGCTTTTGCAGCCGAGGAAGAGGATGTCTTTCTACCTTGTGTGCATCAGCAGGCAGCTGGTATCTAAATGTGCTCTAATGAAAAACTTTACCCTCGGGTAGGACAAGGGGGTAGAGAGGGGTGGCTGGAAACTGTGACTGGAGCCAGGGTTGGCGATGCTTGGCTGGAGTGAAAGAGAAGGAGCATTTCTGAAGAAAAGCGGAAGTGATGTGACACAGGAAGGAGCAAGGAGAGGAACTGGCTGGAAATCTAAATGCAAAGGTGAGAAGGAGAAGGGAGAACAAGAGAAAACGAGAAGGGTGCCTGCAGTACCTGAAAACCTGATTTCAGAGGGACTCTGGAAATGGTTTGGGTTTATTTAATGGTGGAACATAACACAATTTCCAGGAAATAGATGTGCTAAATTAAAAAGAAAAAGACGATGAGACTATGAGGATGAAAGAATATCAAGTGCAGGCAAGTGGTTGGAGAGTACAAAGCACTGCAGGATGGCAGGGAGAAGGAGAGGAGGTCTTTTAGGGTGGGGTCCACTCTGGGCCTCAGGGAGCAACCCTGAGCCCTGGCTGAGCCATCTAGGCTTGCCCTTCTCCAGTCCCTTAATTTCCCTTTGGAGCTGCCTGTCAATCACACCCCTGAGGGAGCCCCCAGCGGTGTGAACACGTTCTTCCCAAGGCACTCCTTCCATTATCCTCGCTAAACCTGCCTCCGCCGTAGGGATGCACGCAGATTGCTCACATTAAGAAGCAAATTGATTATGAACTGAGTTTTGTCTACCAACAATTTTTAATATGTAATCTTGTCATGAGTGAACGAAAGTCATTAATAATACAGTAAGCAAAATGTGCTACAGTTAACCTTAAATTATAACTTACAAAGAGCATTCTTGCAGTTTCTTCTTTGATTTATGAGCTCAGTTTATTCTATGCAAATTCATGCACAGTTTCTAATAAGAGGGAGGAGGAAAGATAAAGGAGCTTTGAATATTTTATAAGCTTTTTCCACTTACCTTAATTTAGAATTATGAGCCTGAATATGTAAGTAGAGAATAATTACCTATTACTAGTCTCCCACATAGTTTATCTATTTCAGCTCTGAACATCCTGAGCAATGCAAAGCATAACTGTTTTACTACCTGTACCACTGTGAATATGATAATTAGGCCTCCTTCAGCGTTACTTGTTGCTGACACATGAGAAGATAGACACTATAATATAACCAGACAGTCCTGCACTGTTGTTTAATATCCCTTTTTAAAATAATATACCAGTTGTTCAATATTTCATTTGTTGCACATAGTTAAAGTGAACTTTTTAATGAGCTTTGTGCCCTGAAAAATTTCCTTGCTCTTCTTCTTCCATTGTTGCATTCTCTGAGCTCCAGAAATATACAGTTAAGCAAATGGGGTACCATTGAAAGAGGTAAGAATGGTGGTCTGGAAGACAGGGGCTCAGAGCTCTGTTCCCTCACTCTTTGCCCCATGTCAGCTGCTCCACTGGTAGCTAAATGAAAGATAAAAGATAAAGCAAATGCCTTTCAAGAGTTATCAGACCTTGACTTGGTCAAGAGAAGGAGATAGTGACTTGTTCAATCTTCCGTGGGTAGGTAGCCTTCCAGGAGAGGCATGGATTTCTTTTGTTTAGTTCTGAGGATGGAACCCAGGACCTCCCTCATGCTAGCCAAGTCATCTACCACTGAGACACATTGCTTGTCTTTTTATTTTATTTTGAGATACTTTCTCACTAAGTTGCTGAAGCTGGCCTCAAACTTGCAATCCTCCTCTCTCAGGCTCCCAAGTTCCTGACTTTATAGGCATGCTCACCAAGTCCAGGTGAGGCAGGGGTTCTTAGGCAGGGCCTTGGCACCACTCCTTAGGTGTGGGCTTAGGAACTGCAGCCTGAATGTGTGGCAGCAGTTGATAGACTTCAGGATTCACACACACTGACTCAGAAAAGTCCTAGTAATGGTAGCTTTGTTTTTAAGAAATCTGGACTTAGGTTGAATATTGAAACTGACCAGCCCATTTAATTTAGGAAATGGAATAGAATGGATGGTCAGGTCTTCAGAGCTGTACACACAAATGGATTCAGAGCCGATGGAAGGAATAAGGTCCTGGCCTCTGCCCACTCATCTCTGGACTCAGTCAGACTCCCCATTTGAAAGGATTTGGTATCTCAGATTTGTTTTGTCTTTTTAGATTACCAACAGAAACTCTTAAGCACCCAGTGATGTGCTGAATTATCTGAAAAATAACATGAATTGAGAGTGAACTGTTCTTTGCATTAGTTAGGGCTCAAGGCAAATGTAGTGCTGTGGTCTCCTCTTCTATCACAGTAAATGCTGATCAAATTTAACAGAGGGAGCAGGCAGCTTCCAATAAAGAGAGAAAAAAGGTTTTTCTCTCTCAGTAAATTGTATCATTGGATTTTGTGATAATTAGCACTTCATATCATATTATAGTGATGGTGTCAGAGCAACAGCCAAACAGAACTAATGAGTTAAATATCTGTCAGCGGGATGCTTCAGGTCTGATTAAGGCCACCACAGGTGTGTCTGTCTATTTCTCTTCCTTTTTTTTTCTTCGTGGTGGTCAGTATATTGAATTGTCAGAGAGAACATCATTCTATTAACATCAATTTTCAATGAGTCAAGAAAATTACAATCCCTTCTCTTGATCAGAGGAAGAATAACTTGGAAGGTAATAATTGATATGATAAGAAGGAGGGAGGCACACTAAAATGAAAATGTGCAACCTCCTCTTTGTTGCCTGATGTAAGAGAATGAAGGAATGAAGCATGATTCAAATCATTCATTCTTGTCCAGCTGCTGCTTTGAAATAATCAAGGAGCTCTGTGATGTGAAAGTTCCCATTAGTGAGCTCATCCTGAGGAATATGAGTTTACCACGGTTTACCAAGTAGTGGTCACTTCAACCTTGCATTTTACACATATTTTTTATCTAATCCTTATATCAGCTCTTGGACAATTTTTTTGTGTTTCTAATGTCTGGTGTGGAAATGCAACATCAGATGGAACTGTCTGACCTTGATTTCAACAACTAAAATTTATTAAACACTTTCTCTGAATCTAATTGCATGCTGAGCACAGATTAAGGAAGAATATAACAGAAGGGAGAAATGCCACCCCTGTGATAAAGGACGTCTGAGTGAAGTTACAGTTATAAAGCAAAATGTGAGGGGAAATAGATAAAAACTAAAAACAGAAGAGGGAAATAACGATATGGCACAATGTAATATCAGAGCTGTCACAATGCATTATATAGTTGATTGTCAAATGAGTGGCAGGGATAGAAACTGCTATTAGTTTAGAAAAGAAAGAAAAGATTGTAGGCTAAAGTGGTCTGAGAAGATTGAAGGAGGAGACGTGAGCTGACCTTGATCCTGAACGATGAGTAGGATTTGGATCCAACGGGAAGGTCAGGGAGGATGCAATGGGGCATTTCAGATGGGATACAGAAAAGCAATGTCTGAGGTTTAGTGAGCACCAGGCCTATTTGGGAGGCAAAGAGATGTCCAGTTAGGTTAGAGAGAAGGGTTCTACGACAGATGAGGGGCAATAAGGTGGAAGGGGATTGGCAGAAGGGCCTTGAAAAAGAGAGAATTTGGACTGCATGCTTCTAGAAAGATTGAACTGCTCTAATTTTAATCAAATCTATTGTTGACATCTGTTTACAGTTAATTGTCCTAACTGATCATATTGGTCATTAGCTTTGTACGGGGCCTCTCAGATAGTGTTTTCTGTCATATAAAATATTTTCAAAAGCAGTTTTACATCTGCCATAGAATCCTTTACAAACCTTGGACTTCAAATATAGTGACTTCCAACAGTTTTTGGTCACACACATCTATCACCTATATATATGATATATGTATATGTATGACACACATATAGATATGTAATATATATATATATAGGTATATATACATATTGTGTGTGTGAGAGAGAGAGAGAGAGAGAGGGAAAGATTTCTTATATTTATGTAGAGGCAGCAAGGTCAAATTTGCAGACAAAAACATACATCATAAATTAATATGCTGTATTCATTATAAAATGTACAATGAAATATAACTTTTAAAAATATGAGAAACAAACAAAATAACCAAAGTTTACATTTTATTTTACTATGTAATCATAATTTAGTTTTAACCTTTTTGTGTAAATCGAAATCATTGTTTATAGTAACATTTTCAGTGAAAGCAATGATACTGAATATGCTTCCCATTTCACACAGCCTGGGTCTAAAGTCTTGTGATAGAGTAATTTTACCACGTCACAATGATTTCAATGTAGTTTGGTCCTAGATTTTCATGCTGCTCTGACTTTAAACAACACTCCATGGAGACATGATGCCCAGGAACGAAGGAATAGTTGGCTCAGCTAAGTTATCGTGAACTCACTCTTCAATCTCATGTATCTATTGAGGAAAAATACTTTTGGAATTTTTCTAATCCGTTTCCAGTTTATTTAATGTCAAGTAGGTTAGAATATTTTTCCTGATATTTTCAATGTGTTCAGATGGAAGTTTAATCATTTTTTGCAACAATATCGCTCCTTTCTACTTGCCATCAAATGAAGTTCACTTTCCTGATCATTGACCAGTCCCTCTTTAGATCTAACTAGTTTCATTGTTCCTGGCAATGGGCTGAGGGACAGAGTGTTGACTCCCCTGTGCGCAGTATGTACACAGGAATACATGTAAGTGCAAGACCGTTCTCCTTGGCTTGCACGCTTAGCACTATCCAGTCCACACTTTCCTTCACAAATCCACTTAACGGGACACACACTAACTAAAAGAGAATAAAAGCACTGTAGTGTTCCACTGATCCCTGTGCACTATGAAATCCTTACCCTTCAGACACATCAAGTCCATGGTGGGTCAGGTGAGCTTGGCTTAAGGACTGAGAAGGTTCCCATGACAATCAAAAGTCACATGGTAGAAATTATTTTTCTTGTGCTTGTCCTGGTATTCTTGGCCTGCATCTCTTGTGTTTGACATCTGATTGCAGGTGCCAGTCTGAAAATAATTGTTCCACACCTGTTGTGAATATAAGGCATTAAACAGCAAAAGAGTTCATGATCTGATGCAGGTAGTACAGCCATACTCTGCTGATATGCATTTTAGAAACATGTCCCTATGCATAGTCCCTGTGCCCACAAGGGGACATTTGTATGTCAAGCGTTCACAGCATACACAGTAATATATACAGTATACACAGGTAAAAAACAATTGCAAATGAGGTTCCTGATTCATTTTTACAATTTCTTCCTTCATTCTCTGACCACTTCTCCCTGCCCCATGCACAAACTCATCAGAAAAGCCTACCCTTACTATGACTTCAACATGTATTTTATATTTAAATTTAATCTGAAGCATCTCCTACAGTAATGAGTGGTTAACTCAAACACTTGCTCACAAGCCCATACACAAGCCAATGCAGAGAAGCAAGTTGTTCTTGTGACAGAAATGTCATCTAAGGGGACCCTAGCTCAAATATAACCCCTAAAGCCCCAATACAATGTCAGAAATGTCTCCCACCAGAATTCTTCTTAACGAGCTCTTTTCATTATTCTCTCCTACTTGGGATGTGAGCTTTGTTTACTTGAAGCACTAGGGCATAACACATGCCATGTTAGAATCATATTATTAACACCAGTAGAATGGCTTAGAATTCAGAGTTTAATTATGAGGCTTAAGTTTTAAATGTCACAGGAATCAGAAAAAAGAGGAGACAAGAATGGCCTGAAGAAGCAAGGGATGTTTTTCTGCAGAGGGTCAAATTAATCTGGATTTGAGGGCTGCGTAGGACTTGCAGAGCAGCAAGGGAAGAGCAGTTCCAGGAGAACAGAACAGCGGCTACGGCACAATTTGTCTCCGCATAGGGCCAGCGAGGGGCTCAGTGGGTCAGGATCAGACTCGTGGAGTCCAGCGTGCTGTGTGCTCATATGCGCCTTTTCTCCCGCTGATGTCTTTCCTACCTATTTCAGATGAAAATACCCCCCTGGAAGTGTCAGCTCCGTCAACTGAATTTTCATATCTCTCCATTAAATAATCAGTATGTGATTGGGATGTTACATTTATGAGGCAGTTTTTGAAACCTCTTTGAAGATAATTGTCAGTTACTGCAGAAAAAATGTGCCCTTCCTGCGACTTTCCCTCAAAAGTTCTCCAACTTCCCAATCTAGTAGGTTTGCAATTCTTGGTTCCACTATCACATGCCATAAAGACTAAATAGAGGGTGATTTCGAGTGGTTCAAGGGTGGGGCAGAAAATAAATGTATGACGTTCTAATTGCTATTTAGCATCATAGTATTGGTAGGAATGAGGTTAATGGCCTACCCCAATGCATATATACAACCTTCCTTATTTTGAATGGTTTGCTGGCTCTTTTGATTACTCATTGAAGGAAAGCAGCTAACAGAAACTCAAAGGTCACTTTCCCTACCTTGTATCTAAGCCTTAATTTTTGCACATGCAGAACTCACACCTAGTCTCTCCTTAGCTTTGAAAATGGACCATCCAGCTTTTTCCTTGCCCCCAGTATGCCTGTGGGCATGGAACTACACATTTGTTTTTGAAGATATCATTATGTCCCATAGCCTATGCCATCATTAAACCAAACTCAAAGAATATGGGCTGGAAAGAATATGGCCAATTCACGTAAAGGAAACTGCCTCAATGTGCCCAGGGAAGTGAATTTTATTTTACCTTTAACCTAGACCCATAACTAGACCAACCCATCCTTATTCATGATAAGTTGCCCTGTTTGAAGTCCTATGCTGATATTCTGCATGGACAGAATCCTCAGAATTACCCCACTCCTTGTTCTATACTTGATGAGATACCTGGAGAATCAATGCAAGACTGATGGGAGACTCTAAGATATCTAGATCTCACTGTTCTCTTTCCATGGAGGCCTTCCTGTCTTCCATTCTCTCTTAACCAAAGTATGTAATTGTCATTTTTATTTGTATATTCCTGCCTCTACTATACTGCATGCATTCAGAGGCATTTGCAAATGTTTATTTATTTGTTTATTTATTTATTATTTATTAGATGATATAGAGCTACAATTGAGGGTGAAACAGTATCAAATATTCCAGAACAAACGGATATATACTTAGTTCTCCAGGGCTAATGCCATTGCAAAAGTTTCTTCTTTCAGTACACAGTTCTTTGGGTCAAGGATACACCTGAGATCCAAAGACTCCCACAGGCATCTGTGCCTTGTGAAAACTATGATGGCAAGGATTTTTAGCTGTATTCTGGGATTAAATGAAACTCTTAAGGTCTTAAGAAGAGTGAATCCATCATGTGACAAAGACATGAATTAGAAGAGCCAAAGGATAGACTGTGGTGGACTATTATGAATCCACACATCCCTAATTCTTCCCTTTTATAGTATCCTCCCATATTTATTCTTAGATTTAGCATGTGATTTTCTTTGGCCAATCTGACACCTATAAATCTGACATATCTAGAGCCTTGGAAGGCTTGAAAACTAAACCCCAGAATGCTATCAACATCACTTTAAGAATCCTAGCCTCGGGGCTGGAGCAGCGGCTCAGCGGTTACAGTGCTTGCCTGGCATGCACAGGTTCAAACCCCAGCACACAACTGAGTGTCAGAGCAAAGAAAGCCATATGAAAAGCTCAGTAAAATTTGGTTCTCTCTGTCTCTCTCTTTCTCTTTCTCTCACTGTCCTTCTCTCTTAAAAAAAAAAGAATCCCAGCCTCATTTGGAGTTACAGGGCCAGCTGACAGCAAGAACAAACTATAAGATGGAAGAGGTCATAGATGGTCATCTAGGACCAGTGAGCTGCCACATAGCCATAGCCAAGAGTGAGATGAAGCAAGACCAAAAGAAAAGCCATTCATCTGAAAGGAACCCAAATCCCTGATCCTCAAGTACAATGGTTTATATTTAAGCCACTAGGTATGGGGTGCCTTGTTTCACAGCAATGGATAATTAGCACACATATTTTAAGCTGAATGGTAGCATGATCTAACTTAAGTTATAAAAGGATCTCCCTGGATATTATGTGGAAAATATTACAGATAAATAAGGGTTGAAGAAGGGAGATTTGGGCCAATAGAACACCAATGGACATGGTGCAGGGGCTGCAAAATGCTTAAACATTACTGATTACTGTCTTGAAAAGCTGTTACCAACATATGAGACTGATTCTTTTATCAGAGACATGTGGCCCTGGACATATCCACAGCCAACCACTATTTGTGAGGTCATCAAAGATCACCTAGCTTGAGACAAGTTGTCCATGTTGCCAGATCACTATACCCATAATGGGGACTCCCAGGCAAAACAAGTGTAATGATGTCCCCTTGAACTCAGCCTGAATTCCTGATCCATAAAATCAAAAGCAAGCAAAACTACTCGTATTTAAAGCTTTTATGATTTGTGGTAGCTTATTACATAGGAACAGATAATGGAAAGAAATTAATACCAGGAGTGGGATACATTGTCATAATAGATACTAAAACATGTGACATTGGCTTTGGTTTCTTTTCTTTTCTTTTTTTCTTTTTTTGTCTGTGTGTTTGTTTTTGTTTCTGTCTTTTGCTTTAGAGACAGGGTCTCACTGTGTTTCTTATAGTGTCCTCAAACTTGCAATCCTCCTGTTTCAACCTCCCAAGTACCAGGGATTTCAGATCTACACCACAATGCCCAGCCAGCCGCAATGACTTCGGTAATGGCCTGCAGAGAGAATCCAAAAATAAAGACAGTCCTATGGTATATAGTGTCAGAAAAATTGGAAATATATATATATATTGTTGGCAAGGATTTTAAACACAGAAAATTTACTTAATGAATTTCTGTTTCCAACTAAAAAACTGTCCAGATGTAATGTTAAAAATACCAGTTGGATGTTTCTAGCAATGTATAATGTATTGCAAGACAGGAATATGTTTAAGAGAGACTGTTCTGTTTGTCAGCAAATTTGAAAGACATATGGAGGGAGACATATGTCAGAATGGAAAATAAAACTATCTTTCATCCCCAGTTTCTGCAGCCAGTCAAAGACTCTCAAGGAAGGAAATGGCCTTTCTATATTAAACATTACAGAAGGGTGTGGCTACAACATCCTTTGTAAAATCTTCAGAAAGATACAAGTGGCACCTAGTATGTCCTCTCCAGCAGAATATATATCTTCAGAAATCTAAAGGTTATGTCCCTCACTAACCTAACATGCCCCAGATGGAGAGGGATTGATCTTAAACAGAATTGTGACTGTGTCTTTTTCATGACTAAAATTAATATTATATGTAAGAAACCTATAAAATTTACGAAGGAATTTTATTAGCTCATACTAAATAGACCAGACACAATTAGAAAAAAAAGTCACCTGAAACTCAATGTGTACATGCAGGAAACAGAAAGAGCTACTCATTTATTAAAATAAATCATTTGTTATGTAAAAGAAAATACCAAATGTGAAAACAAGAGTCCAGAAGATAAAGGTATAACTTCAGGAGAAAATTTGAACTATAAACTATTTTAGGGAGCAGAATTATTCCAAAATTAAGGAATATATCTGGCACCAGATGTAAAGAGCTTAGAAGCATGTTCCTGACTTAGTTTCAGAATCACAGTTCATCAGTTAAATATTGAGCAGTTTTACATCTTGATTGTTCAACCATTGGTAACCTGAAATCAGTCATGGTAGGAATATTTGCACAACAAAAATCAATAAATTCTGCAAATCAGAGATTTTCCTTTTTAATTTATTTTATTATTTTAAGAGACCCAGTTGATCAACATGCCATGGCTAACATGTGAAGAAACCCAGTCTGACTTAATGGAAGATGAGAGATCAGAGGTCACCTGGAAGAGATGAGTGACTCAAGATGAGGCCCATGGAGAACATCCATTCCATTCACACATGCTGTGTGAGAAAGGCTGTCTAGGATCACCCACACCCAGTTGACCTTCCACAGGACTTTAGAACTGCCCAGCTGATCAGCACACTTGAGTACAGTAATGAAATATGGTTGTTGATTTCAACCACCAAATCTGAGGTGGTTTGTATGACACCTCTTGCCACGTTGCCATGATCCATCAGCCCCACATGCTCCGAATGCCTCTTCAAGTAGTAACCTCACTTCTTACTACTCTTCCCCTCCACCTCACCTGTTCGGGGCACACTGGCTTCATAGCCATTATACAAATAGGAAAACACATTTTTCCAAATTCAGTTCTCTCTGCCTGGAACAGCCTACTCTCAGACATCCACAGAGCTCCATCTTTGGGTTTCTCATCAAATGAATGATGAATTATCTCATAGGTCTTCCCTAACTACCCTTTGTAAAACAGCCCCTTTCATTTCATTCCTTTTCACATTGCTACATATGTGGATATAAACACTTGTTTTATACATTACACACTGCCATATACTCTATGCACATAGACTTTAATCAATACAGAACTGCAATATTCAATACAACTGTACATACTATATAACATATAAATATAATTATAATTATTGTGGCATACTGCTTTCTATATACAATTATATTTACTTATAATTTATTTTTGCCAATAAAATATAAGCTCCTTGCAAGCAGGACATTGCCTGTTTTGTTCTTTTCTAGCCCTTAGAACTACCTTGACACCTTAATGATATTTATTAAACATTTATTACATAAATAATTTGCATGAAATATATCATATGTCTGGGACACTTCTATGTACTTGGAATATAAGCTAAAAAATAAGGCAATAATTCAAACTATGCTTTGATAATAATGATAACAACATTATCCATATGCATACAAATAGTTGTACACATAGGTGCTTTTGTGCTCCTCACACTCATCTACATGCTTAACACATATTAACTCATTTAATTTCCACATCATCCTATAAAGTATGCATTATCACTATTCCCATTTTATAGATGATGAAAGTGAGGCACGGAGAAATTAAGTGCTTGCCCAAGATCCCATAGCTAAGAAATATCAGTCAGATTCCAGCCAGCTGCTGAGACAGAGTTAGTTCTTTTATCACTGCCCTATATACATTAATTAATTTATGGTCTAAATGAAGAAAAAAAGCAACATTCTTAAAACAGAAACAATTAAGTGCCATGGCGTAACAATTACACTTACAATAAAAATTCAGGAAAGTAGAGTGTTCATCAAAACTAGGACGTCCAATCAACGTCCTAGTTTAACATATTCTTTAACCCCCGCCCCTGAGAAGCCAAATAATACTTACATGATGATTTAATTCTGGAAAATTCAAAATCATATTAGACATATATAGCTGTTATGGGGGGAATATAGAAGAATCAAGACACTGGGCTATGGGCAATGTGGGAGTGACTCTGGATTTAGATCAAACGCATATCATATTGTTACTTTATAAGCAATTATGATTGTATAACAATTGATCCCCTTAATTAAAAAAAAAATAGGTGTTCAGAAGAAATTTCCAAAGCAGAGCGTCATCCCGAGGAGCCTGTCATGAGAGGCAACCACTCTAACTGGGAGCAGCACCTTTCATAGTACAGCAAAAGAAGGACCTGGCATTGACCTTACATTTAGTTTTAGAGGAGTCATAAGGTCTGATGAGACCTTGAAGGAAGGATCAAACTGAGCATGTCCTAAGTGGAGGAGGGACAAGGTGAAAATCCTAAACCTGATCACTAATTTCTGCTCTAAAAAGAACACCTCCTAGGTGAGAAGGACCCTGCTGGGTACTGTGGGGAACTGAAGCTGTGTGAAACCTTGATCCTCAGTTTGAGAAAGTACCTCCTAGTGAAGGAGATAAATCCTGAGCGCAAAGACTTGGAGCAGAAGGCAGATGAGTTTAGCATGTTTTGAATGCTCCACAAACTTTTGAATGTCCCAGAAAGGTGAGATTATTTTCTGCTGAGGTGGTTGGGAAGAACATTTTCTACTGCGAGTGCTGGACTTGAGCTCTCTAGGACAGGCAGATTTTTTACGCAATGACTGAGTGGAAGAGTAGTGACGAGTGCTCATGTGCACTTTACAGGCATGGGGAAATGGGCATGAATAACAATGAGCAGATTGTGTCCCCAGAAACACCAGACTTCCAAGATGATAAGCATGCAAGCGCGCGCGCACACACACACCACACACACACACACACACACAAAATTGTTTTAGTGTGTATGTGCATGCACATGAATGCATACATACGTAAATGTGTTTATGCTTGGGCATGTGTGTGAGCATAGTGTTGAGCAAACCTTAAACACATCATAAAACTAAAATAGAAAATAAGGCCAGGCATGGTGGCACATGCCTTTAGTCCCAGTGGCTCGGAAAGCTGAGGCAGGAGGATCACAAGTTCAAAGTTAGCCTCTGCAACTCAGCAAGTTCCTGTGCAACTTAGCAAGACCCTGTCTCAAAATAAAATATGTTTTTAAAAAAGGGCTGGGGATGTGGCTCAGTAGTTAAGCAGGTTGAATCCCAAGTACCAAAAACAAAGGAAAGAAAGAAGAAAGAGAAAGAGGGAGGGGGGAGCAAAGGAGGAAGGAAGGAAGGAAGCGAGGGAAAATGAGGAGTACAGATATGGCTACAAAAGGCAAGTTGAGAACAGATTGTAGAGGTCCTTGGAAAAACTGAACAGAGGTGACTTGAAAACAGCACCACAAAAAGATCCACCTAGATAAGAACAAGCTGCTGTTTAAAGCACTAGCTGAGAGCCAGCCAGGGAAGTTTTGTTTTCCTAAATAAGTCTTCCCACAACGGTGATACAAAGTAGTTCGTCTTCCTTTTAACTTACTTTTAAAACCCCTTCCCTGCTCATTTTTTCCCTTGTAAAAATAAATGCATTGCATGGGCTAGAGCAGCATTCTAAATTCCCATTGCCTGGACTACTGATACTCTAGGTTGGAGGCGGGAGGAGACGCCCTCTGGAGACATTGGGAGCTGGATGAGAGATGGCTGGTTTCTGCTCTGATGACGCAGCTGAAATGATGTGCAGCACCAGGGCCCAACCTAAGAGAACATCTTGTTCTTTTGACTTCCCATTCTCAGCTGGTTCTCAAGATTATCTCATTTTCTTCTCCCAGAGCCATTAATGCTATCATCCTGAATTCTGGTTAAAGGGCATCCCTTGCATGGCTTGGCATGATTCCCAGATATGTATTTCATCCAAAATATAGAGACCAAATTACCAATAAAGAAATTATGAGTGACTGCCGCTGCTCTGTCTCTGTCATCCTCCTCCACAGTTGAATACTCTTCATTGTTAGGGACTCGTTTTTTTCTTGCAATTCAGCTTAAATTTTCCCTCACTTGGCTTCCTCCCATCATTCCTAATTATAGACTAATAAAGCCTTTGGGTTACTGTGAGCAGTTTTCATCCCTCCCTTCTCCCACCTCAGCTTTCCTCCAGAGGTTTCCTGGGCTCAGCACTGTATTGGACAAAATGGTGACCAAATCCTAAAAGTATATTCCTCAGGATTAAGGTCTGGGGTATGGTACTTTATGCTCAAAGGTTGCCTATTTTCTTTCTTTCTTTTCTTTCTTTTTTTTTTTTTTGAAAGGCATACTAAAAAATTGGACCCAAGGGTTCTCTACTACTGAGCCACATCCCTACTAGTTCCTTTTACTGTTTATATTGAGACATTGTCTTACCAAGTTGCTGAGACTGTCCTCAAACTTGCAATCCTCCTGCCTCAGCCTCCCAAGTCTCTCGGATTACAGGCATGTACCACTACACCAGAAACTCCAATTTTCAATCATTCTCCCTATGTTTAGTTTAAGAAAATTATGCATTGTAAAGGTGTCTGAGCTGAAGGCTTTCTGGAACAAAGAAGAAGGCATAGAACTGGAACTGTGAAGGTGCTTGCAAACCAAATTTCAGTAAAGGAGAACATTCTTCTGGATTTGTGAACACAGTCACGAAGCTTCAGCCAGCCTGTCTGCTTACACCTACTAGAAGGTTGTGATTTTTCTAGCCCTAGAAAGAGTAATACAGTTCGCCCTGTGCTCGCAAGCCATCCCCTAGCCTGGTTCAATACAGAACCTTAGTGAGGTTTCTACCTCCTCAGGATCAAACTACTTCAATGCAATAAAACATCGAGGGAAAACTTAGAAGTATTCACAAAATACTAATGGTGAGATCAGGGGTAAGTTACTGGGTCATTATTTAGTTTGAAGTTTCGATGAAATATTTTGTAAAGACTCGTCAAAGTGCAACGTGTTAAAGGATGTGATTACCACCAAGCCAAGTGCTATTAATATCTACTGGGGCAAAAGCTCAAAAAAAAAGGAGAGCTAAGGACTAGAGTATTAAAAAAGGGCTTCTGGAGAGGAAAGGGGATTAACGTTTGACCTAAAAGGAGAAGTAGGATTAAGTAACTGTAAACCCTAAGATACAACATCCTAAGCAGGTGAGCACCATAAACAAAGTTTAGACTTTCTTAAAGAATAAGGTCTTAATTAGCATTGCCCTTTCCTCCTCATCTCATGTATATGACCTTAATTATTAACATGTGAAATCCAACCTAAAACCTAAAAGATTTTATGGATCACTCTAAATAATGTGGGACTAATGATCTGCTATTACCTTCCCTATTTATACTTTTCGCATTTAATCGTATCCAATCCCAACCTCTCAGCCTTGCCACTGCCACCACCATTATCTGCCACTCTACCCTACTTATTCTACCCATCCACAAATTACAAAGACCTGCTAAATTGCACTTTGTAGAATGGATAACTAGAGATAAATAAAGTTGGTTTTATTAATAACCCCAGATTCAGGTCAATGGCATGGGCTTTCCAGTGCTATGAGAATCAATCAGAATGGCCTGACTTTGGGAACATTCTGACTGTCTTGCAGACACCTCCAATGACAGGGGAGATGAGGCAAAAGCCCTCCACTGGTTACCTCTGGCCTGGAAATCAAACATGATTTATCTACATTAGTGGGCTTCATCTTTGTCTTATTATCCAAGCCACAGCTTGCGACCCAGGCCGACTCTCCTGCCTTTTAATAAACAGATTTAATAGGACTGATAGTTTGGCAATTTGTAGAGTAAATTAGATTTAATTTGGCCTGAATGCCACTGATTTCTCATATTGTTCAAAACAATCTTATCCAGGGATGCATGTCATCCCAACGCATTCTCTCCTGAAGCAGCTGAAAGCAGACAACAGACAGACTTAAACAAGGGAGTATTCTCTAGCAAAGCTGTGACTGCCTCCCTTGCTTCTCTCTCTCAAAAGAGAGAGAGAGAAAGAGAGAGAGAGAGAAAGGAGTGAGAGAGAGAAGAGAAAATAAATTTTATTTATTTTTTAATCTGGCCTTGTTTCTCCAACACTCACCTGCGGGGGTGATGCTGGCTTTTGAACCAGGGTCCTTGCACATGCCAGGCAAACACCGTAACCACTGGGTCACCACTCCAGACCCTCCCTTGCTTATTTTGACTTAATTCACTTAGAAAGACCTCCCAGCAGGGATATAGGGACTATAATATAACAAAACCTACAATGATTATTTGCATCCCTACTATTGTGTCATTTCAGTATAACAATCTGAACACTATTTTAGGGAGTTGTTATGGAAGCCATTTTAAAAAGTAATGTAAAGGCCCAAATCATCTTAAAAGATGCACAAATAGAATTTCAGTACTACTCCATGAACAGGAGCTGATCTAGAAGCACAGAACTGTGTGACTGACCAGCTAACCCTAAGCTAAATGACCCCAGCACTGCACCTAACATTCTAGTCCTTCCTTTATCTTTTCCGTTATAGGCAGCTGTCATTCTTCAGTGTTGGTGAGAGGCTTAGACGTTAACATTTACAGCCTTGCCTTACCTCTGGAGCACTCACTATTCTGGCTCTGGGAATTTTGAACTTTCTGAACCTCTAGGGGCTGGCGAGATGTGACCTGAGCCTGTCAATGTCATCAGAAGTATAAGCCTCCATGAGTTTTTTCTCTGCCATCATGACTGGCAGCATTCCAGTAGTGTCTGCTCTGTCAACCTGGACCTTGCAACAGAGCCCCTGGCCACCCAAACTAATAGCAAAGAGAAAGAAATTTTGTACTAAATAACCAAGAATTTGAGACTATTATATTAGTATAATATAATCTAGCCCATCCTAGGAGAGTTACTTCCCCAGTTTGTAATTTGAACATTCCAAAATCACAAATCTGGACATAACATAATAAACTGATTATTTTTAATTGTACATCACACTTCTGCGAATAACCTTTCAGAGGTAAAATGCATCTAATTTATGGCTTTGCTGTTGATATTTAGAATTGTTTAACCTATGTATCATTTAGGGGAATTCCACATAAAGAGTGTCTTTTCCAGCGAGAACAACGAACTGTCCCTTCCAGGATGGAAGCAGTCCAATGTAATCAACCTGTCTCCAGGTAGCTGGCTGGTCACCCTGGAGAATGGTGCCATGTCATTGTTGATCTCTGCTGCTGGCAGATTGGGCACTCAGCAGTGACTCTAGCCAGGTCATCCTTATGAGTAGGAGTACATGTTGCTGAGCCTATGTATACTGTCCATCTCTGCCACCATGGCCACTGTGTTGATGAACATATTAGGCAATGACAGGAGTGGCTGGGGAAAGGTGTTGGGTCATCCTAACTATTTGATTTTAGAATCTTATTCTGTTAGAATCAGTCTCCAGTGATCATTCACAGGGGACACAAATATTTCACATTGAATACACATTCAGATAAAACTACTCACATGCCTCCTCCCCAGATCTTCTAGTCACCAATATTCCATCCATGTTTTCATTAAGTCCCTGAATATCATTCATAGTGTGAGATGGTATCAATATGTAATTCTTGCCATCTTTCCCAGGAATTGTTCAATGTTGTGCTACAGGGAAATTTTCCCTTCATTATGACCCTTTAGGACCACCTGGAATAGGACTACAGTGTAGCCCCACTGTAGTGAGTGCCACCACACCATACAGAGAATCTGCAAATCAAAAGGCCATGATTTCCTTCTTCAGTTTACTGTTCATAGAGAGTTCCCTATGCATTCATAGGTTGAGAGAAACGAGTATAGCAGGAGTAGGGACTAGGGATAATGGGGCAGCTGGGACACTCCTAATGTGCGTGTCTTCATAGCATACTTAAGGCCAATCTCATAAATATCACTCATATTTTATAACTGCAAATTCTGTGTATGCCCAAGTTCATGGCTTGGTAGATCAGAAACACCAACTTATGATGGAAAACTCAGGTAGCATGGTAAATTGGTGGCGAGGATTCAGTCTCTACTAAGGTCAAAGTATGTCTCTCAAACAGAGAGAAGTTATATAAAGAGAAAATATGATTCTACTCTGAAATCCTAACAGCACATCTGGATTCACCTTAAGGACTTTCCCCCAAACTCCACACGTATTCTTGTTTTCCAAAGACACATAAAACACCACAGAATCAGCTGGATCTTATGACCCAACTTGCAGAACAGAGTATGTATCAGCCTAGACCTATTGAGGAGCCATTTCTTATTCTGAGTCCCACCTCCAAATTTGTAGGGTTCGTGTGTGTGTTGGTGTGTGTGTGCCACTAAGTAGATGGTACATGGTCAGAAAAAAGCAACCAGAAGAGCTAACTGTTGTCTGTAAATCTCAAAGAATGCCTTAAGAATTGTGGCTCTTAGTGATAGAAGAGATCGGATGCACCAACACACCCTTCACCTTGAAAGGAATATTTTGACATGTTCCAGAGTAGAGACATTGAAAGTGTACAATGGCAGCAGGCCCTGGAATTTTGTAGGATTTTTTTCCAACTTCCAGCATGCAAGTATCTTATAATGTGTATAGAGAAGGAGCTACTTCTGGTTGCTGGCCCTGATCAGTATAATACCATGCATGTAATGGACCAGTGTATGGGAAAGAAAGGCAGTAAAGGTCCCTCTGGGCTAGACTGTAACAGGAATGGGGAGCAAGAACAAGCTAGAATGCACAAGCATTCGCTGCATTCTGGGGATAGACTAAAAGTCATGTGCATTCTTATTGCCTCTGACCTTGAAAATATCCTGCAGAGGCCAGGGTCATTTGTCTCAGAACCAAGCATTCACACCTGGTCCAGGATTCAGGAGATAGTAGGGCAACTGGCACTAACAAGATGAACTGGAAAGTGGTGAAAATGTGTGTGAAATACTAACGGATTGCTACTTCCCTTTGCCTTTCCTAATCTCCCATAAGAGTCTCTTTTGTGGAACACTCTGAAAAAAATGCATACCAGAAGTGGAATTCAGCCTAGCTGAGCTGACACGTTATAAACACACCACAGCCTATAAGCAGATATTCTGGGTGTGTGCTTCCTTTTCACATAAGTTCAGCAAAAAGTCATGGACCATGCAGGACAGATCCAAGCTATCTCAGTAAGGCACTGTCATTTCATGTTATAAACATGGCCTCCTCTACAAGTCTCAAGAAACAAACTCCATGTCGTAATTTGGGCTGAAGCCTGGTTGTTTGGGCCACATGTTGGCAAACTGAATTCCCACCAACCATCTAAGATAAAGTATCCTTATACTTTCAGCAAAGAGCTATGAGGAAGTGAACGGTCCCTAGAGTTCTGGATCTGCAGAGCCCAGCATGAGAACATCACAGTAGAATTTACAACAGGAATAAGCTGTTTATATGTGATTCTGGACAGGTTTCTTCCATTACCCAAGCAAGCGCAGGATCTTGGGTTGCTACACAGGCAACTGTTTGTTTGTTTTTTTAATTTATTAGCACTCAGCAAAGAATCTCTCCAGATTGAAGAATTATAGAATATGATGTATAGTGGGTTCTAAGATGGGATAGTCTTCATCAGCAGCACTATCAATCAACTCTACGAGAAGCAGACCTTGAAAGTTGAATTGAATGGCTTAGAGACCATCTGAAAAGGAAAACAAGGGATTTCAAATTAGGGAAGCTGACATTCGGAATCCTCTAAGTCTGCAGCTTGCAAGAGAGTGAAATGGTCTCCTCCTGCTCTGCCACTGACCTTCTCTTAGACTTGAAGGACATCCCTGTCCCCCTCTAGGCCTGCTTACATGAAAGCAATGTCCCTTCTATTTCCTGCTCAGTGGCACCATCAGAGACGAAGGGAGTGAGGAGAGACTTGAGGGCAACACAATGGGGGAAATGGAAATCTATGATGCACCTTAGCTGCTCTGAGGCCATCCTGGCCATCTCAGTTTTCTTGTCCAGTCTGATGTCCCTGTATCATCCAGAGAAGACCAAGGTGTTCACTTTATCTTCTCTTTACTGAGAGAAAAGATGACAACAAAATATTCAATATAACCCCCAAATAATCTAAGACAATAATTTCAATTTTTTGAAGTTTAGAATAAAATTCAGTTTTCTTGTTTATGCATACACAGCTTTCACTGTTTGGAAGACTTAGCTCTGCAGAATCTCTCAGCTCTTGAGCTCCCTAAGTGTGGAGCATTGCAGTGACTACAACAGAACAACCTCCCTTTGTCATCCCTTCTGGATGACTCACTGTTATTACTGAAAATACCAATTGCTGTCTTTTGCACTGAGCCAGAGATGTCTGCAGGGGTTGAGGCAAGCCACCTACTCTCAGAACTGGAGGAGACCCTGGGCTCAGTGTGCCCCATCATTGTTCAGATGAGCTGCTAAGGCCACACAGGTGAGGCAGTTCACCCACACATATCAAGGTAGGCCTGTGGCTCCTGAGTCAGGTTGGCATCTGGGTCCCATGCTCATGCTCTTGAAAACCCTTGGGACCCAGTTTTTAGCATTCCTCAGTTATTCCTGTGTCTCCAGATATTCTGGTCATCCAAGTTTTCCAATGCATTGTCTTCCTGTTTCCCATTTCCATGATCATTAAGAGAAATGCACGGCTCCACCTCAGGAAAAGACTCCAGGTACAGTTTTACAAGGCCTGTGCCTGAAAAAGGAGGTGAAGGCCTCCTTCTCCGGAGGAGTCTGGGCTTCTGCTTTGCCACCACATCACAGAATTTTTCTATTTTCAGATGATGTTCTGTTAAAGATCATCCCCAATGACCTTTTGCTGAATGCCCTTTGCTCCAAAAGACCACTTCATCCCAAGGGGAGGAGGTGTGAGCGGGAACAAACACTGGGTGACATTAAAACAATGTAACTCTCTTCATTTCTCCCTCCCTCCTGTTCTCTTTTCTTCCTTCCTGTGTATGTGTCTATAGAGGACGAAGATATGAAAGATACCTCAACAGGAGGAGTTCACAGACTGATACATGACACACAGAGCACTATGTGATCCCAATCATGTGACACCAGAAAAAAAAAAAAAGCACCGCCCAATAGAGAACCGGGAGTATAAGCGGGCACTGGAATACAGGCAATGTTTCCTGAGCTGAAAAGATGAGCCAGGAGTAAAGCAGAGACAGGAAGCGGGGTGGTGTGCAACCCGGCAAACATTGTCACTGGGAGAAATTGCTCATCTTCCCACCCAATGACTCGTCTGAGCTTGCTATCGCTAGGCTCTCCAGTCTGTGAATAAAAGAGTGAGTCTCTGTGACTACGGATATCTGCCAAAGGTCCCACTCTGCATACAGAGAAGCGAGGTGGGGCAGGAGCTTAGACAGTTTGACCCCTGCTTTTTGCTTGCACTCTGCACAGCATTCTACCCAGTGAGGGTGGAAAGGACCACTGTGTAGAGGGCAGAAGACAGAACAGCAGGGTCACCTCTCCACGACTCTCAAGGAAGCAGCCCTGTCCACACTGGCTGCTTTGCTGGAACCTGATCCACCCACTCTGTTTATGGCTTGGCCCCATCCGACTGTCAGCATTGGGGAGCAGATGCTCACTTAATCCTTGGGATTAGCTCCAGATCAGGGAGAATAATCAGCAGTCAGCCAAGGCACAATGCAGGTGGCACCTTGCATGTACACACTTCCAAAGCAGTCAGCCTCCTAAATGGAAGGCCAACGTCCGGTTCTATCTCAAAATTCTTCTCCAGAATGCACAGAAGAAAGAGAAAGCTGAGGCAAGTCTGCCAAAAGTTCTAACCATCATACCTGACAAAGGAGATCAGATGTCTTGCTGCTTGGAAAATGTGCTGAAATCCATAAGATAATTACTGAACATGTATGTCCTCAGCTATGCTTGTGTTGAGAGAAATAGAGATGGAATAGATGAACTAGAGAAGGAAGAAAGGAGGAAGAAGCACACTCTAAAGGTAATCCCACTAAATACTTAAAATATAATAGCTCGGTTATTTTTCAAGGAGAGTGAGGGACAGTGAGTGAAAGAGAAAAGACAGAATTGATTTTTATTGAGTTATTTGGCTTCCATTATTCCAACACTTCATTGTGTATGTGATGCTGGGGTTTAAACTCGGGTCCTCACACATGAAAGGAAAGTGCTGTAACTGCTGAGACACTGCTCTAGCCCCAGTAGTTCAGTTTTTAAGAGAGAGAGTAAGGGAAAAGAGGGGGTGAATTTTATTTTTTCATCTGATTTTTGTTTTTCCATCATTTAGTTGCACATGTGATACTGGGGATGAACATAGGTGCTGCACATGCCAGGCAAGCACTCTACCTCTCAAGCACCTGAATTTAATTTTGACATATGAAATATATTATATCCATGAACATGGAAAGAAACACCTGTCCTATAATGAACCAAATATGCAGTTGAGAGAGACAGAGGCAAAAAGTTATCTGTGTGACCCAGGGTGAGGGATCCCTGCCCCTTGCTTCACTCCACATCTCAAAGACAGATGGAACAGCATTTGACTTCCTGTCTTCTTGGATTGTGGTGAAGGGATCTGTGTTTAAGCACTTTAGAAAGTAGAAAATGCCAAATAAATGATAATTATCAGTTATCACCATCCTCATCAGAATTTAATCCTGTGGATGACAGGCATGACTGGGGAGAAATCTACTTGATTGTAGCTGTTGGGAAGACACAGCCAAAAGCTGTGATTCCTATCTACCATATTGACTATGTCTGTACTTTTAGTTCTGAATCCCAGAGACTCTTTCAGGACTGAAGTTGCTTTGGTACTGTAAGGCTATTGCTGGTCTAACACCCACAAATTGAAAAGCCCCTCCTTATCTATTGACCTAACTCTAGCCTAAGAAGGTTTACATGGGTGCAAAAATTTCTGCACACCTATTCTTGGTTTGCCTTCCCAGGCACAGTGTCCGATTCCAATGCATGACTCCCCCAGCACTAACCCCCTTTTACTGGGCTGTTAGTAACCCCAATCCCCTCTTAGTAAAACATCCTTGATCAGAAAATTGACCAAGGCAAATGGAGAAGTCACTAAAATAATTAAGATTTCTCTTTTGACTCCTCACTGCTGAGTGCCCAGGCTGGGTTAAGTGATGTAGTTAGTTAGCTGTTTCTTCCTTCTGGGAATTGGTCTACAGTCCTTTCCTAGCTGAGCTCCTTGTCAGAGTTCTGCTCTCTGTTTCTCCCACCCTTGTCATCCATCTCTAAATCCTTTCTTCCCTCCCTACCCACCTTCCCTACTCTCTCCTCCTTTCCTAAAGGCTGGAATAGAAAGGCACAAAAGCTTTTGTGTTTCCCCATTCTCTCTCCATCTCCTTCTTTGCTACTTCCTTAGATTTCTTTTCTCAGGTGATGATGTATTCCATCTGATGTTTTAAAATCTAATGCAATTATTACTTAAAATGAAGCAAGAATCTTATGCATTCCTTTTCTCCCTTTCTGTTTTTTTCTTTTTCTTATTGCATTCTTAGGCTCTGCTCAGCTGCATGGAGAATAGACTGAAGCAGGTGGCAGAACCACCATCTCTAGATATTATGGTCCGGAGAAAGGAAAAGTGGATGTGACCATGCTCCCCTTCTCCCATTTGGATATTCACCCTGCGCTGCCTGAAGCCTCCCTCACAGCCCTCCCACAGGGCAGGCCTTCTCCAAGCCTACAGGACCCCACTGGGGAAAATCTGGTAGAGGGGGTGCTACTCCTGTTTCAGGGTAACTTTTGATTTCTTCATTATTTTTCTTTATTTTCCAGGTGTTCTACTTGTACCTTGTGTTGTGTTGTTTTTAAAGAAAGAGCATGGTGAAGTTTCCCTTGATGAGCAGCTTAGGTTTTGGTTGTATCATTTCTCTCTTTCTTTCTCTCTCCCTTTCTCTCTCTTTCTCTCTCTCTCTCTCTCTCTCTCTCTTGCTAAATTGATTTCAATAGATTCTACTAGGGCAGTTGTTTCCATTTCCTCACACTATGGATGTGTGTTTTCACATCTGATAAACCCTCTTTGACCATTATATAATGCTTCTTGCTTTCATGGTGCATTGATTAAAATTTATATTTCCTTGACTAAATTTCCTTTCTGTTTTCCTGTTTTGTCTTTAGCCATTTGTCTTTTATTTCTAGATTTCCTCTCTTTGCCATCCTGCTCAGGTAATTCTTTCCCTTAGATTTATTGTTAATCCAATAGGAAAGCCATCAAGTCTAAAATTGGGTGTTAAGGCATTTATTATTATTGGAGTAACATATATCTTGCCCTACTTATTTCATCTAGTGAGCAATCAATGGTTTTAGCATTCTTATTACTGCTTTTGCTCTGTTACTAATCTGTAGATACAATGCACCTGCTAATGTATTCTATGGTTATTTGTAATTAAAAATTATGATTTCTTCTTCTGAGAGTTAACCAATTATACATTTAAATTTCTCTCTAGGCATCAAAATTGAGACCAAATTAATTTTGGTCTCATTTTGAACTAATTCCCACCATTCCAACATTACTTCCCCTTCTTTTTTAAAGAATTATTTCCTGGCTTTTGCAACTTGAACTTCTGTGCATTCTTATTTCTAGCATTCTCTCATTAAAGTTAGTGCGTCAGCTCCTTGCATCCCCTGCTCTATTGTACAGATGCCAGATTCTTTGGTGCCTATAACAGCACATGTTTACTGTTGTCAAAATAAGCAGCAAATTGAGAGCATTTGCGTTCAACTGTAGAAGACAAGAGGCATTTTGAGAGTCCTGACTGGGTTGAGGGATAGGTGGAGAAAGAGCTTCTGCCCATGATCTGACTCCAGGGCAGGTCCTGGTCACCTGTGGATGGAGAAGGAAAGGGCAACAGCAACAGCAAACACAGCTGTGCAGCTTCTCAACTAGATCTTTGTGAGGCTCTGCTTCCAGCTCAGCAGGACCTTTCTGTCCTCTAAGGAGAGCCCTTTTCAGATCTGCAACAAGAACCCCAGGAAATTCCAAACACTGCCTGCTGAGCCCAGGGTCCCCACAAAGATTGGACCATAGACATGTACATACCAATGTACATCCTAGCAGGGCAGGTGGCAGGGCAAGAGCCAATCACTGTCCCTGGGGTAAGAGCTGCACTAGCCCATTAGTCACTTCCCTGTGATTCTCAAAAGTAATCTTTGTAGGGTTGTTCAAAGTACTAGTATGCACTATCAGCAGTCCTTGTTGTTCTAAACAAACTACACCTCTCTTTATTAAATCAGTTGGATGTCTTCAAGACCATTAGTATTTTTATGTTTAAACAAATTTTATAACTCTGCTACTCTTTTAAGTATTCGAGGTACTCTTTGTCATATAACTGTAACACACACACACACACACACACACGCACACCTGACACCCACGAATGTCTCCACAGCCTACATGTTGTTCTACAAGCTCTGGCCTTTGCCCTTTCAACCATTTTTTGTTTTGGCCACCTGTGCTCTGACTTGTATTTGCTGACTACACCATGGTCATTACCTCTCTGGGTCTTCACAGCCAACACTGCTTTTTCTGGAATGCCTCCTCCACACTTCTATAGTAATATCTTGGAGCCACTTTCTCCATGTGATTTTTCTGGTCCATCTTCCACCCCTTTCCTGAGCAAAATGGAGCCCTTTCTTCTCGGGCCCCTGCTCTGCCCTGAGCAGGCCACCATGATGGCATTGCTTCCCGTGATTTTGGTTTACATCCATGTTCCCCTTCTGGAGTGTTAGATCCATGAGAGCAGAAGCCTCTGTTCTTCTTGTTTTTATCTTTAGAACTTAAAAAGAGGTAGTGAATTCACATTAACAGAATGAATGGAGAAATGAATGAATGATTAAGACAAAGTGGCTGAGAAATGGAAGGGCTGTCAGGAGAGTGAGGCTTTCTCTCTATTGGCAGTAGGGAGCCACAGCAAGGTCCTGACAGACCCAGTGTCTCGAGTGCTCTGAAAAAATCACGAATGAAGGGAGATCTACTGGACCCCTGACCTTAGCCGAACTCAGTGCATGGAAATGGCCCCCTGCAAAACCAGCTCTTAGTAGCATCACTTCCACAGTCTCTGAGAAATATTCCCAGCTACAGGAACAAAAACAAAATCATAGGCTCATGGGCCATGGGGGCCCTTTTCTGCTATAATCATAGAGGTTATGATCTCAGTAGTTGTGTCTAACTGAACAGGAAATTCAAAATATAATATTGGAACCAGAAAAAAAAACTTTTAAAAAACCCCTTTATTTCCACTTTGTTTTTTCCTGTAATTATCAATAACCCACTATTAGGCTTCAAGGACAAAAATAACTCTTAAAACCCCAGACAGAGGTGCCAAACTGGTCTTTTTCACCCTGGAAGCATTTGGAGAAGATGATTCCTTCAGGCCTAAAGGGTCTGTAATTGTCAGTATCCTGGAGCCACACAGTGGGGGGTCTCCACTCTATGATTACACCTTGCCTTGGGGCTGTCAGTTCTGGACAGTGCTTGCCCAGGGAGAAGGGAGTGGAGAGGAGAGGCATGCAAGGCAGTCTAAGGGAAAACACGAGCTGGGACTAGAGAGAGGACCGCTGTGGTGGACAATGACTGCAAAGGAGCAGAAAAACAAAGGTAGAAGGACAAGTCCCTCAAGGAGGAGTCTGCCTGTTCCCACCTCATGGCCCCAAAGAACTGCCTTGTGATTGCAAACTGTCCAGGACTAGATCTCAACCCCTGCTGGGGAAGAGAAATTGCACTGCGGGAGCTGTTGACAGGTCCACCACTGCCCTTTGACAGAACCAAACCTCTTCCTGAGTTCTTTCCACACATTGCATTGTGATTTTTTTCTTTCCCTTGAATGTGGTTCTTTCCAGCCCATCCAAGATAAATTCTGTTCAGTAGAGATGTGCTAACTGTCAAATTAAAAGATGACCTTGTATCATATTTCTTGGGATTGAAGAGAGGACGTGATGGGCAGCAAGTAGGGAGGGGTCCCTCAGCAGGCCAGGATAGCAGGGGGCACCTGGGGTCTTTGGTCCAGAATAAGCACTGTGACTTGGGTAGTTGCAGATGCACCCTCTGTGTCTTTGGTGCTCTGCTTTCCCCTGCAACAGACTCCTGTATCTGTTTGCCAAAAGAGGGAAGTGGCAGCAAGCACATGGACTCAGAACTCCCTGCTCTGGCTGTGGAAGCTCAGCTCAGGTCCTCTGTAAGATATAGTCACTAAGAAGGAGAGAAAAGCAAACTTCACCAGGCCTGCTTTCTGCTCAATGGGGGAAACAGAATTTTCAGCATGAGCCAGTGAATGAAGAAGGTAGAACCTGTGCCCCTGAGGAGCCCAGATAGTGAAGCTAGAGAAAGTGAGACAGAAAACAAGATTGCTTCTGGGGAGCCAGATGTAGGTCTTCAGCCTAGACCAGAGAGTGTCATTAGAGAGCCCTGAGGACTTGCAGACACTGGCATGCACTGCCCCTGTCTCAATTTGCATTTTTGTTGGAAAGGAGAAGTCGCTGGAGGAAGACCTGGAGAGTGGTAGCCACTAGCCAAGAAGACACCTTAGAACTGGGGCCAACCCTCAGCATTAGGCTAGAAGCCCAACTGCAGCCAATAGGACACCTACCTTTCACTAATGAACCAATGAGGAGCTATCAAGACAGCACATGGGTAAAGCTTGTTGAATCTGGAGATGACTGTTCTGTAAGGTCCCATTCACAGAAGACTCTAACTCCTGATATCTTCCTAAAAGGTCCAGAGCTGGATTCCAGACACTGCACTTTAATCTGAATAGTACCAGCACAGCCTCTCCCTCCTCATCCTGCTTTCTATATTCTCCCAGGCCCCAGAAGGTGAGAGCACAGCCCCAGCAGGAGTCCTGGGAACTAGGAGCCAGCTCAGATCATTTTTCTTTTCCAAGAGCAAATTCAATCTGGTCCTGAGCTGCGGTAGGCAGAGTCCAAGGAGAAAGGAAAACAGCGGAATTCTAGGTCGCAGCAGGATTAAGAAGAAGGTAGGAGTGTGTAGCCACGTGGTCAGACTTGCACGCTCACTCAAAGCAAGCAGACACAGGGATTCTGGCCACAGGAAGAATTCCCCTTCTCTCTATGTCCTTTTGCCCTGTGGACAGAAGAGCTTCCTCTTCCACATGTTATTGGCAAGAATAAGTTCATCCTTTCTTTATTCATAATTTATTTATCAAAAATTCACAATGACAGACACCAGGGTTATAGAGGCAGATAAATGGGGTTGAGAAACCTAGAATGCTTATTCAGGTTATTTGCACCCTACATGTCCTCTCATACCACCCAGAAGGGAAGTATCAGGCAGAAAGGCCAGGTGCATGCTGTCAGGATCCACTGCACAGAGAACTGAGAGGCTCTATATCTGAAGGACTCAAGGGGCATTTCCAAAAGGGGATGAAAGTTGACTAAGTAGAGATTCTCTGGGAAAACATACAAATACATGCAAGAGTCCTAAATGCTCCAGAAAAAATGAAAAGTGTGGTGGAGATCCAACATGTAATGATGGTGATGTTGTTAGAGAATGTGGTTGAGGAGAGACCCCGGTAACATGGGAAGGTTAGAAGCCACATCTCAGTGTGAAGAAAGATGAATCTGTGGGTGTGGGAAAAGCTAATAGGGGGATTTTAAAGGGACACAAACAGATAAGTCTACAAACGTCTCTTGAGCATCCACCATGTGCTAGGTACTTCATAGGATGTGAGAGCATGGAGATAGATAAGGTTCAGCCCTAATCCATGAGAAACTCCCTGTCTAGTGAGGGATATGTGTAAATAATTAGCATAATGCGGTACAGAGGTAAGGCAACCAGGAAATTACAAGTCTCCTCACTCAATTTTATACTCATTTTTCAATAATTTGTCTTAAATTAGATCCTGCAATCAAATAAACTTCAGTCTCCATAAAACCCAGACGCACACCCTCATTGGTTCATACTTAAGCTCAAGGTACTGGGTTAGATTCCGGCACTGGTAAAAGGTAAAAGCCCAGATAGCAATGTCATAGAAAGAAGTGCAAACATAAGTTTCTAACCCCAAGAGAAGAGGTACAAAACCACAGTGCCCTTGGTCAATGGTTCTCCAAACCAGGTTCTAGATCAGCACACCAGCATTCTCTCTGAATTTGATAGAAATGCCAAGTCTCAGGCCACTCCTCAATCCTGTTGTATTGGAAACTATTGGAGGGCTCTGGAATCTGAGCAACTGTGAGTGATTCTAATGAATGCCAATGTGAGGCTACTGCCTGAGCTGAAAGGGTGAGGAATAAGGATGGTTCCCTAAGAAAGCTGCAATCCAGCCCAGGAGAGGAAGAATTCAGTCACCAAGAAAGTCAGTTCACATAGACGGAAAGGAAGGGAGGAATCTACACTTAAGATTGTGGTAGATTTTGCAGGGGGAAATGCATTAGTATATTCTGTCAAGACCAAACTTTTCACTGTTTGATCACACCTCATTTGCATTTTTAATAGCCCCCATTAGACAGCCTCTGAGCTAATTAGGCAGGCGTCTATAATAGAAGACTTCTGTTTCCTGTTTTCAGAACTCAGAAACTAATGGCTGAAGCACTGCTAAAACAATTAAGTAATAAGAAAAATACTGTGTAAGATTGGCAAAAGCACAGCTGCCATAAATCATTACAAATGACTCGCAGCTCAAAATGTTTAATTAGGGGAGAAAAGTAACCTATCATATGTTGGGATGGCAGGGAGAGCAAAGGGAGCAGGTCCCTGGAACAGAGAGTCACTTTGTCCTCTGCCAAGTGGAGGAAAGGACAAGGTGAGCTTTTGAGAGTCAAGGGACACTGTTACTGACAACACATTCCCAGGCCCCAAGGGATGTTTAGAGGCATCTTTCACTATATCTAAGTCTAATATTAAAGGAAATCTGCACCAAAGCAATGGAATCAGGACTACTAAAAGCTTACATTTATTGGAAATAAAGTGTGGGTTAGTCACCAGGAGAATAACCCTAACAGACTGAGATCCTGACTGAGGGCAAATGAAATGTGGAGTAGATGGGTAGGTAGTAAAACAAGGCAGCGGTAAATATTCAATCACATTCAGCATGGAGAACTAAAAGGATAAACATATTCCCTTCTTGTTTTAATGTGCATATTTATATTCATTAATCAATTTTCTACTCTCTCTGTTTTCCTTTCTCTTTGTATATGGAGTGTCCTACAACTTAGGCTTCAGACTATAGAATATGCCAGACTGGGGGCTGGAACAAAGTCTATCAGCATTTGGAGCACTTGCCTGGCATGTGCAAGGGCCCAGGTTCAAACCCCAGCACCACAGACACAACTAAGTGTCAGAGAAAAAAAGGCCAGATGAAAAAATAAATAAAAATTGATTGTCTCTTTTTCTCTCACTCTATGCCTCTATCTTTCAAAAAAAAAGAATGTGCCAGACAGAATTGTCACTGTCATAACTTTGCATTACCCAAGCATAGATATAGTGATTGACATGATTTGGTGCCTGCACCTTTTTGGAAAGGATGAGTGAATCTTTGTCAATAGAGAGGTTAGTTGTAGTCTCTTAGGTGAAAGCAAGATGTTTCCATTATTATATTAAAATTTAACTATAGGCCAGAGTGGTGTGGACATGCATGCTAAAAGCTCAAAGGGGTGGATTGTGCCACTGAGCATCTCTTGTCCCCAGCTCTAGATTTACTCTCAGATACTGTCCTCTCTGTTGTGATGATAGAAATCCTGTAAGCTACCTTTTTAACTTCACTTCCCTCTTAGAATGGTTTCTGTTTTTTCCAACATGACGTTGAATGATACATAGGACTTGATTAATTAGAATGTAATCTGAATGTAGATCTATTTTATTTGCTGGTGTCACTGTAAATAAGCTCACTGACATTCTAAATCCTGTTAATTTGTATTGTTTAATTGTGAACTTCGGTAATTTATATTGATTAACTTGCAAGTGTAGTAGAATTTTGGGACACATTGCACACAATCATTACAGAAGGATTAATTTGAGTAGTCCTGAATTAACTCCAACTTGTACTTGTTCTTTCATGTGTTATATGAAATATTTATAGACCACAGGACACATATTTAGCACTGTGCTAGGCACTGTGGACTAAAATAAGGAAGGCTAACACTTTCCGAGTTTTTAATGCAAAAATATGTCACCGTACCATTTAATGAAAATAAGGAAAACAACTGATTAGTACACATTTGGGAATTAGGTGTTCACAGGATAGAGAAGAGTGTGTTGGAGGAGAGGAAAAATTGAGCTGAATCCTGAATAGCAGGAGGGTCTAAATATCAGAAAGATGGGGAAAAGAAGTTATTACAAAGTATATTTCAAGACTTATTCTCAGTTTTACTCACTTAACTTGATCCTTTATTATTTCATAGTCAATGTACAGGTAGAAAAATTTGACCCTTGGGTCAAAATGGAACTACTCACCTCACTGTGAGCCTATTTACAGTGACACCAGCAAATAAAATGGATCAACATTGAGACTGTATACCTCACCAACTAAGAAGGTCTTTAACCATTTAAGGAAAGATCTTAAGAGCAATATTTCATGAAACCTAGAAATTATTCAAGTTTCAGTGTTCATAAATACATTTTGTTGGAACACTGCCACAGCCATTAATTCATGTGTTATGTATGGCTGTTTTTGTTCTGTAAAGGTGGGGCTGAGTAGGTTGACCTATAAAAACTAAAATATTTATTATCTCAGTCTTTTTTTTAAGAGAGAGGGACAGTGAGAGAGAGAGAGAGGATTAATTTTATATAGTTTTTCATGTGGCCTTCGTGGCTCTGAGACTTAGTTGTATTTGTGGTGGTGGCGTTTGACCTCTTGTACTCATGCATGCCAGGCAAGCGCCGTAACCACTGAGCCACCGCTACAGCCCCTATTATCTCAGTCTTTACAGAAAGACTTTGCTGACTCTTGACCTAATATATTATCTTATGTTTCAATCTCACCATCCCAGTTCAAGTTTAAAATATAGCCAAAGACCTTGCCCATGCATCCCTACTCCCTCTGATCCTTCTTCTCTTCTGAACATCTGCCTCAACAACATGGCCTTCTAAATATTAATAATCAAGAAGGTGATTCCCTACATGTAGTTAGCATCAGAATTCAAGCCTGGAAATCTGACATCTCTCTCATTGTCCAGTTGGTCATCTGAATCCAGAAATGCTGTGAAGAACCTAAAGGAGAAAAAGATAAGGGAAAGGGAGAGGGGAAAGGCAGGCGAGGGGAGTAGCTGGGTTAGGAGGAAAAGAGGTGAAGAGGGGAAGGAGAAGAAGAAAGAAACATGACTCATCATGTCAACAACTTCACCAGCAACTTCATCAGAGAAAAAGGGAGGTGTATTTTACTATTGCCATGAATGAATTGGCACAACCAATGACAACTTCAATTGTTCATATGGACCAAAAGAACCTGCTCAGAGGAAAAAAACCTGCCTTCCTAACACTGCCAGGACATTTTGTTTTGAGCAGAAGAAAGGTTCCACAATTATCTTTCTGTCCAGACCTTTTCTAGAACTCTTGAGCCTAGAGGACTTGTGAGGACTGGCAATATCCCCTTCCTTGCCCTTGGATCCTAGCTGCCATGTTGTAAGGAGGCACAGAGAAAGACTGCCCTGGAGGTTGATGGATCACCTTGGACATCCCAGCCATACCCAGCTCTCAGGGGAAGGCAGCCACCCCTTAACCCCATTTAACATCGCATGGTTTTAAAAATCTGCCCAGTTGAGTTCTTCCTGAGTTTCTAATCCATGGGAGTGGGAGAAATGGTTTTAAGACACTGTTTGAAGATAGCTCATTATGCCACAATGGATAACTAAAATTCTTTCCCTCACTGCCAACTAAAACCTTACAGTGTATAGCAGTTTAGATCCTGGTTTGGGCAGGAAAAGCAGTGAGAAACTGTGTTATAGCACAGCAAACCAAACTGATGTTAATAATCATCTTAAGCCCTCATGACAGCTTAAATGCTGCTTAAGAAAATAGGAATGCCCTGCTGAAGCTTGTGTGATATATTTCAGATATAATTTCATTTGAATTTGTTAAACTGTGGACATTGGTATAGCAACTTTAAAGATAGGTATCAGTAATCCGGAACATCGGCTTATTTGGGAAACTTCATCCCTGAGGAAGTTAGATGAACAATTTATTGTTATACACAAAAATCACTTTTGCCTTGTGATTAAAGAGCCTGAAAAAGCAGCTGAGTATATGATTGCAGACAGAAGATAACCAAATTGAGGTAAAAGACAGCTGAAGGATAAAGGTTGGAAGTTATAGGAGAGAAATATCCCTAACAGCTGGGTACTGTGCATCTTGGCCTACCACTGAACAATGTGCTTTTCGCATAGAGTACATCAAGGAGGTGGTCTGGATCCTATCCACACCACAACCATTTATTTACTGTATGCTACAGGCAAAATTACTTAACCTCTCCTGAACCCTAGTTAAAGAACAAGGCTGAATCCCACTGATTGTCTTTTCAGATGGATGCATGAGATTTCTGTATCAGTGAAGAGCATCATATTCCTCTTTGGGAATTGTTAGTGTTGAAGCAATATGACTTCCTGAGAGTTTGGGTGCATCCATACTGGGCTGGTGGACCTCCCCTGGCAATGTTTCCTGAGCCTGTCAAAACAAAGAAATACAAAATTAGTGCTAAACAATGGAAATGTATTGTCTTATAATCTGAAAGCCACAAATCTGAGATCAAGGTGTTACCACAGCTGATTACTTCTGAGGCTGTGACAGAGAGTCTCCCATGCCTCCCTCATAGCTGCTGATGGTCTGATAGAGATATTTAGCACTCCAAGGTTCATAGGTACATAATCCTGATCTCTGCCATTATCTCACATGGCATTCTTCCTGTGTGCATGCCTGTATCCAATTTATTTTTTTCTAAGAGCACAAGTCATACTAAATTAGGGCTCATCCCAAGGACATGATTATAACTAGATTGCTCCTCTAAAGACTATCTCCAAACAAATTCATATTCAGAGATATTGGGGGTCAGACTTTAAAATATCATTTTTGGGGGGACACAATCCAAGCCATAACACCTAGATCAGTTAAGGCATACAATTCCAGCCTGCAGAACTAGAGACTGGGCATCTTTGGAAACAAGAAACTCCACATATGCCTATATTTTAGACTGACTCAGTTTCCTCATTTCACCTTAGCCTGTAACTTCCAGAGAAAGAGCCTCATGATTTATCCATACAGCTTTACCCTGCTGTGCTTCACCCCATCTGCTGCCTCAAACTCTGGACCCCCACCATTTTGTCTTCCACCCATTCCAAAGGCATCTCCTAAATTTGACTCCCCTGCATCTCTGCCAAATCCTAGTCCTCCCCAGTGTTCCTTCCATAAATGAGATTCAGACATTGAATTTAAGAGACTTCTTTTTTTCCCTTTTTTAACAGTTCTTCTTTCCAAAGCAGGAAAAGACACAATATCTGAATGACTAATGTGTCTGTCCTTGTTTAGAAACTTTAGAGAGGGGGGGGGGGAGCAATTCTCACAAAGCAGGCAGGAATAGCCACTTAGTGATTCAGTGACTGTCTTGGTGCACATGCCTCCCTCCTAGTTAATTCTTTTACACTAACAACTGCTTTGGGCACCATAAATTATATACCTGCTTTGACTAAAAGGAGCTACATGATGTGTGGTAGGGCTTATCAAAATCGAGTCAACATTGCAGTGCTGTCAGCATGATAGACAGAAAGGCAAGGTGTAATCCCAATGACTCCCCACTGAAACATATACAAAGGCTTAGCCTAATCCCTGAAGGAATGACAGGGAAGATCAGGTGAAAAACCAATTAACCTCTTTCCATATAATCCTAAACATATTGGTTGGCTATTTTCATTTCTCCTACTTCCTGACTCACCAGGTAGCAACCAGGAGGTGATAGAAGCCAATGATTTCTTGGTTGAGCCATCTGATACTTTTTGGTGGAAGAGCTACCTGACTTTTACTGGACTAAAGCTACTTCATCATATCAACCCACAACCTTTCTTTTATTAGAGTAGTAAAAGACTACACATTTGCCCCTTTGATTTTTCTAAATGAAGGAAAGTAGGTATGTGGGGAGAAGTGGGATTTCTTGCAAACCATCCATCAATAACATGGGTACCTGCTTTGTGTTCAGCCCTAGATAGGTATTGTGGAAGAGACAAGGAAAACAGAAGCCATATCCTATCATCTCCCAGGATTCAGAGTTTGATGGAGAGAAAAATAGATGCAACTCTGCTGGAGGAAGAGGAAGTCTTAATGATGCTGCTGATTTTCATATATGATGAATTTGCCTCTTCCCTTTTAGCAGGACAGTACAACCATTGAGATAATGTCCAGTTCCGAAATGTTGTGCACTGCACAAGCATCTGTCTGCACCGGTTTAACCCTCGCTGTAACCAACTAAGGGAAACTAAGCAGAGTTAGAGTAGCATCTACAATGGTATTTATAGGCTGAGGCCAGGAATACAGAATTTACAGTGCTGAGATTATGTGCCCACAATGGGGAATTGACTAAAAGGTGAACTGGAGGAAGATCATGACCAGTATGAGGCAGTCAGTTAGAAGTTCTGGAAGCAAAATATTTCCTCCACTTAATGGTGGCAATGTTTACAGTGCTCAGATGCACTGCCTTGGCCTCGGTGGCTGCTCTTTCCATCTGAACTCATATAACCTGCCCTGAGACAGTTAATGAAGCCACTAAAGGTGTTTCAGTCCAAGAACATGGATCAGTCTCTGAAGGGCCTCAGCAACTGTGCAACCCAAGTCAATTTCCAAGAAATGAAGCAAAAACACATAAAAGGAAAAAACCCATGTTAATCACTTTGGCTGCTGCTTCTCCTCTGCTATTGCAAAGATAGCAAACCCCATATACCAAGTTTCCCCCTAACCAACTTCACTTAAACTTATCTTAACAAACATTGATGATAGTTATCATTATTCTAGAAAAATATTTTCTCTTTCCTATAATGTTTTCATTTTTTTCTAAACTACTTCCACTTACATTATTTGATTCCATGTGCCCAACCAGGTGCTAGGTGTAGTGGGCAATGCAAAAGCACAGCTTTTCTCAACCACTGGCTTGCTGGAGTTCTCACTATGATTGCTTTCCAATGACCCTATGACCAAACCAAGAGACACAGATACCAAAGAGACGGGAGGGCTCTTTTCTCAAAGGAAAAAAATATGAAAAGCTATTACCCTGACACCTGGAATCTCCTGGCATGACTCTACCAAAATCCATGACTGGCCTTCTCATGGATTCAAGCCCTGGGAACTGGATTTCAGTCCTTGTGATTATCACGCTGTCATTCTTCCTCTCTCTAGAGTCCCACTGTCTTTGTTTCCATATAGTCCTACCTACTTCTCTTCAACTTCCTCATACTTCTCCAGATTCCTTTATGTTGCAAACCCAGCTTTTGGCTGGGTTTGCAACTCCTCCCAATTTAGCAACATCTGAAAATTTAATTAGCGGGTGGTTGTCTCCCTCTTCCACATAATTAATGAAGATGTTGAAATAAAACTGGATTAAGAATTTATTGCACTATAATTTGAAAATCAGTGTCACAGTTACTAGAGAAGCTCTAACAAGACAAGAGGGAACAACTTGAGAGGGGCAGGGGTGGCTAAGCCATTATGGTTTCTACTTTGAACTGAAGGCAATATGGCAGAAGAGTGAGCTCAGTCTGAGAGATGGGAGTTACAGTGGGGGCTTTGGAATATGTCACTAATTAATAGAAACTTCCTTGGGATGATCCTCCCCTATGTCCCAATGCTTAGGATTCAGGAACCCTAAGCAAATCTCAACTCAAAGCACCAAGGAGTCAAGGGGTGAGAATGCAACAAACACTATGATCCACTAAGAAGAGAAGGAATGAAGAACAGAAGAGGAAAATATATCTTTCACTGAATATTATAATAACATTAAGAACAAGCATTTCTTAGAGATTAAACAAAACAATATTCGGTCAAATCATGTGATACCAGGAAGAACTTCTTCTGAAATATTTTTTTCTTGACTAATGAAAGCAGCCAACCTTAAAACAAAAGAGTCATTAAAAAGGAAGGGCATTTCTAATATTTAGAAATAACATGCCATGGGGAAATCCTGTACCTTATTTTATCTCAGGCCATTCCCAATAAATCCTAACTGTGATTTGAATTTTTGTTGGCCTTGGTCATGTTCTAGTTCCTATGGTTCCCGATAAGGTGGCCCCTTCCGGGTGAATCTTTTACCTTAATTCTTTACTTTGACTTCCATGACCTTTTGCATTGCTTCTTTTGCTCTTCCTTCAGTGTGGCTCTTCCTGAGGTCACTAGGTCACATGTCCTTCCAGCAATAACCCAGTAAGTCCCCTCATCTGCTCCCAGAGTCAGGCCAGCCACATCCTTGGCTCCTTGATGTTCTGGGGCTGGCAGTTCTGCTCTGCCTTTCGTATTGAAGCTGCTGTCTCCTCCCTGCTGGTCATAATCACCCATCAGGGAACAAGCCTTGGTACAGGATTAAGTGCATTTATGGTAGACACGCACAGAATGGATTATTACAGGGGTTAGCAGGTCCATTTTTATCTTTAATACCAAATATTAAAGATAGAGTGATAATTGTGCAAACTTTTCAAGAAAATAAATGTTGAAGAATATAATTCATGAATCTGATTTGATTCCCAAGGCTTTTTGTTATGTTTAACACACAATTTGGCAAATCACACACGGCTTGATTGCTTTGCTGGCCCAAGATTGCAAAGTCAAGGTCAAGTTTGGTACCAGATACATTAATTTCAATATTTAAGCCCTGAGAGTTCTTTACTTCAATGCATTGGAAAAGAAAATCTATTTTGTTTAAAAAAGGAAAAAAGAAATAAAAGACAAAGTAGTGATTCACACAAGGGAATACCTTGAAATGGATATAATTTATAAAACAAAATATCCTTAATATGACAGCAGTCAATTTAGCCTGATATAAAAGAGGGTCTGTGTTTTCTTTCACTTATATTTTTATGATACGTAATGTCTTTATAATTTCACCACTCCACATCAAAGCCGCCAACCGCTGAGCTCCTAAATAAGTAGCATGTGAAGGAAATGAATGAATTGCTAAATGTCCCATTACGTCCATAGAGAATATCCTTCTATTTGGAGTCAGGAATCTTAAATTGAGACAACAAATCAATGGTTTTCACTCCAATGGAGGGAGAGTTTTGGCAACTTTATTATGTTCAGCATTCAAATTGGAATAAGGGGAACATACAGAGAGAAATGAAGTTTTTAAAATAATAAGTGTTGTTGGTGTCAGGTTCTGTCTCTGAATGTCAGTTCCTCTGTGAGACAGAATGATAGGGACAGTAGGGGGCATAGCACATGAATGAAGCTCCAGGGAGATGGAGCAAAGGGCCTGTCACTGGTGTGATTTCTTTAGCACAAAGAAGCTATTTGGAGAATCTTAACAAGTTCCAACGTGTTTGGCCCAACACATTAGGGCTGACATCAAAAATTGAAAAGCAGAGAATATATTGAGCTGGTTAAAGGAAATCACAATAATCAGCAGCTCTTAGGGCACTTAACCAAAAGCACCCTGGAGAACCAAAGACAAGGGATAAAAATGCAGGGAGGGGTAACTAAAGAAGCATCCAGGAGATTTGGGACCTTAAAAATATACCTAGCATATGTCAAAGATAACAGGATGAATCCTTTAGCAACGATAACATAACTGTTGCAACAACGTTGTAAAGGTTCGATTTCACAGGACCCAATCATTTCCCTAAAGCTTCAATATTTAAAACTTTTATCTTTTCAAGTTCTGAATCTTAACTCTCTCATTTCATTTTCTGCTACCATCTGCAAATTCCCATATGACCACCACTCAGCATGGTATTTTGTGCCAGAGTTGATGACAGGAAAATGGGCTCACTGGTGTGCTGTTGTGGACTCCAGATAAGGAAGCTGGCATTTTCTGGGTGAGACATTTAATTTGCTGGCCAAGAATTTAAGAGATCAAGAATGCATGAGAAAAATAGGTCACAGGTACTTAACTTGGAGAGTTGTATCACAGGGTAAAGTGAACAGTAAGTAATCAAGTCAAGCATTTTATTCCCTGAATGAAGGTGACCTGAACATGGGTGGATAAGTGAAACTACATATATTGTGTAATGTACATGCTATCAGAGCACAGTGGGAAGAAGCTTGACCTCCTACACCTTTTAAGGTCTGTATTTTAGAGAAAAACGTTCAGATTTTTAAAAAGCTAGAACATTTGAAGGCTCTCCTTCAAGGCTAAACAGAGAGTAGCATTTTAAAACTTTATCTGGATAAATATTCTCTGTAGATAGCCAAAACGTTATTAAATTGCAGCATAATAAATGAAACTCAGAACATAAGCTTTAAAGCTTAGAAGCTATTCTTTTAAGACAAAAATAATCAATGACAGGCTACTTTCTCCCTGGACTGTTTCCTAATTACAGGAACAAATGGATTGGATCACATAATTTCTAAATTGCCACCCAATCTCAAATCATATGATTTTTAACAATATAAATATTAATGTCACAACTACCCAATTATGACAGGTCAATAACAACAACCCTGGTAACAACCATTTGTTAAATGCTTAAGAGGTACTAGACAATGTGCTAAGTGGTTTGTGTTCTTTGCCTTTCTTAGTCCTTAAAATAACAATATAAAAGGAATTACTAATTCCATTTTTACAGAGAAAGACATGTTTTCCAGTTACATGGTTTGTGGATGGTGGTATTAGAATCTTACCCCAAAACTTGTATTCTTAATTTAAAACCAGACTTTTGAGCATATTAATTTTAACTAATATGATGGGGGAAGAAGACCTGCTGTAAGAATCAGAGAAACAGAGATGTTTTCAATGAACATTTACAATATCACTGAAGAGAAAAAAGCCACAAAGGAAAGAGCAACAGTGTTGTGTGTATGTAAGTGATGGACTGAATAGATCAGTCAATAAGAGCTACAGGACTTAGGGAACTGAAAATCATTATTGGTTAGATACTAGCAACAAGCCTGGTTAGAAAAGGCTTCATGTCATTGGGTTTTCAGAAGAAACAAGGCAGACTGAAGGCTAAGGGGAGATTTTTCCTGGGAGGCAGCCAGAGCACACTAGCAAAAGCAAATGCTGAAATTTTTGTGACGTGAACACAAAACAATAAGGAGATGAATTTCCATTTTCTAGCTTGACTAACACTTATAAAACTTGACATTTTTGCAAAAATAAAGAAGTTAATGTGCTTCCTTTGTAACGAGAAGAATGCAGAGACAACAAATTCATGTAACTAATGATTAATTCATTCATTTTTGGAAAATAAGGTCAACATTTCTGGACATATGATATTATGTCAGGTCAGTCCTTTCAGGTGCGTCATTGGTGGGTCACGTGCATTAGGATCAAATAGGACCTTTTTGTAAAAATGCAGATTAAGTGATTCTCACCATAGACATACTGTAAGAATTTCTGCAAGACCAGGAATTTTTATGCTTAAATGTTTCTCAATTTGTTAATGAGCTTTATCATGCTTTAGAGTGCATACAATAAAATGTGTAGATTTTAGGTATTCAGTAGGATAAATTTTGACAAATATATATACCCGTGTAAATTTTATCCCAACCAAGATACATGACATTTCTATCACCACAGAGGGTTTCATGTTCGCCTCTGCAGTCGATTCCCTCAAGTTCCAGGTAACCACTGATCTTGTTTTCAATACTGACAAATTAGTCCTTCCTAGGATTTCATGCAAATGGGATCATGCATATACTTTTTGTATCTAACTTATTCTCAACAGTATCTTTGAGATCCACCTCTGTGGTAAGTATCAGCAATCTACTCTTTTTATGGCTAGCTAATATTTTATTTTATAAATATTATATGATTTATTTGCCCATAGTCTTACTAATGCACATGTGAGTGATTTCCAATTTTTGTGAATAAAATCATCACAAATAGAACTATATAATCCATTTTATAGAAAAATGTTTTTATTACTTTTAGACAAGTAATTGGGAGTAGGACTGCTGGGTCATAAGGTAGGTTTATGTATATGGTTTCCTCAGGTGGTTGTACAATTTTCTAATTTTCATGCAGCAATGCATGAAAGTTTACTTGATCCCTATCCTCGTTTGATATAGCTAAACTTTTTTTTAATTTCATCTATTCAAGGCCAAATTTCTTTTATTGTGTCCACAAAGTATAAATGTTTTCAATTTTGTAATTGTCATTCATTCAAAATACTTTCTAGGTTCTCTTATAATTTCTTCTTTAGCCCATTGGTTATTTAGAAATGATCTTTAATTTCCAAATATTTGAGTACTTTAATACATTTTATTCTTAAAAACTTTTAATTTAATTGTTGTCAAAAAACATTTTTCAAGATATCAATTTCTTGAAAATGATGAGATATATTTTAATCACCAATATATGATCTCTTTCAGTAATGTTCCACCTGCACTTGAAAAATCATATCCATTGAGCAGTAGTTGTGTACAATGCTTTGTTAATCTCAATGAAGTCAAGTTGGTTGATAAGGTTATTTAGATTTGATATCCTAAATTAAATTATTTTTGCTTATCTGTGCTATTAACAACTCTTAATATTTCATCTATTATTTTGTTTGTATGTACTTATCCATCCTTTAATTGTTTACCCTGTTTATATTTAACTTGTCTGCTGTAGACACTATACATTTTGCTTTTATACCCAAACCAGCAACTTTTACCTTTTAATTTGAATATTTAGTCCATTTTTATTTAAAGTAATTATTTGCATGGTTGAAGTTAAATCTATCATCTTGCCATTTATTTCCTATGTATTTCTCTGGGATTTTTAGATTTTTTTGTTTTAATAGTCTATTTCATTATCTCTATTGACTTTTTAGCTACATTTTTTTATTATTATTTTTACATTTTGCTTTAGGAATTACCATATGTATACTTACTTCATCAGTGTATCCTTGGAATTAGTATTTTACCAAATCACCCTTCTTACTTCACACTGCTACCTTCATAATACTTTTATCTCTAAATATATTTTAACTTCACCTTGCAATTCCATGTATTTACCATACTCAGTGCTTTTCATCCCTTCTTGTAAAGCCAAATTTCCTTCTGATATAATTTTCCTTCTGTGTGATGAATTCCTTTTACTATTTTTTATAAAGCAGGCCTGCCAACAATAAAGTTTCTATTTTTGTTAATGTGAAAATGTGTTTTCCTCATTTCCTAAAGGATCCTTTTACTGCACATAGATTCTTGGTTACTAGGTTATTCTGTTTTTCTTTCTGTATTTTTAAGATGGTCATTCCATTGTCTTCTGACCTTCATTGTTTTGATGAAAAATCACCATCTTTCATATTATAATTCCACTTGTTCCTTTTGTTACAAATGGATATCACTGATTCATAGTGGTAGTATAACATGGTATAAAATTTCTAAACATTTCCACATTATTATTTATGGATGCTTATGATCAGAGAATCAGTAAGCTACAGCAACAAATTGGTCTCCATCTTATACCATCATAATAAGGGGAAAGAATAAAAAGAAAGTGAAAAGGGAAAGAAATGGGAATGTACCACAGAATAAAATCTACCAAATTTATGCTATGTCTATGTACAAAGATACCACAGTGAAGCTTGGTTTTATGCATACTTGTAATGCACCAATAAATACATAAGATAATAACAACAGCACTAATGGAAGGTACAGCATTACAGTAGAGCACAAGGATCAGGGAGGAAGAGGAGGAGAGGAAAAGGGGAAAAAGGGGGAATGAGGTTGATCAACTTATGTTATTGCGGGAATAAATATGGCATAATGAATCCCAACATTACATATAACTATGCACCAATAATAAATAAATAAATTGACAAAAAACTGTTCCTATGCACCAATAATAAATAAATAAATTGACAAAAAAGTGTTCCTATGTTGAAGAAATTTAGAACTTTTAACAGAACCAAATTAGGTATTCAAAACAATAAATTATTATAGATGTAGAGATGATTTGCTATGAAAATTCAGAAAAGAAAGAAGAAAACTAAATGGTAAAAATGAAAAGTATAGGGCTGGAGTGGTGGCTCAGCAATTAGGGTGCTTTCCTGGCATACGTGAGTATGTGAATTCAAACCCCAGCACCATGTACACAACAAAGTGTCCGAGGAATGAAAGTCACATGGAAAACTAAATAAAAAATTGCTTCTCTCTTTATATCTCTCTCTCAATGTCCTCTCTTTCTTAAAAAAAAGTATATTGAATGGCATATGTTTAAGTAAAATCTTAAAATATGAGTGACATATTCACTTGAGGGGTTAGTTAGGGTTTTCACCAATTTAAGTGTTCATCTTTAAACTTTGTCATGAGGAATAATTTTACTACCCCAAAACTAATCTTGAAGCCTCTATCAACAATAAACAACAGAGGTGAGAGGCCAAGTTAATGGAATATTTATAACAGACATAAATTTAAGCCCTCTCACATTTCAACCTTTAATATAGAACTGTATCTCCCCATTGAACACACACACACATGTGTACACACACACACACACACATACACACACACCTTATGATAACTACTTACTGAACAGCAAAGTAATAGTAGAATATTTTCCAACCCATTAACAAAATACAATAGCTTTTTATTTTTTTAAAAGGTAACATAACCTGGATGTCAGGCCACATTAAGACACTTTGGATTATGATGACATAAATAGTTCAACATAATGAAACATGACACTAAGAAATATGGGCATTGATCTGTGTCACTAATTTAAGATGCCCTGGGTTTTGCCTTGATCTGTTTTTATGTCCTCAACCAGGAAATGACACATGGATAATGGGTATTGTTTGCTTTGTTGTTCCCCAGACAGGCTGCAAAGCACAGTTTTTCCATTATTGACACATCCTTGGTATTGACAAAAGGGTTATAATATTCTCTTTCTCATGGACTCTTGTCAAATGGTCATAATTTACACAAATGAGAATAGAATCGTTCCAAAGACAGTCACAGGAAAATGGATTCCAACTGTTATCTTTTCGTTCTTCAGTCTACATAAGAGCTAAAATTTAATCTTAATAAATTAAGGGTTATGTAGTAAATTCACGTAATAAACCATGGAAAATACACTATGTGAGGGCTGTGGATACAGAGATTACCAAGACCCTGACTTCATGATCTTGTCCAGTATTTAAAAATGCATTTTCAAAATATTATTGCTTATATCCTTAAAAGCTTTGTTTGGAAACACATATTAAGGATTTAAGATCAAAATTGGAGATGTGACTGATTCAGAATTGCCTGCCACCCACCCACACTGGAGCAGTGGAGTCACTGGCCTCTGCAGTATGATAATAGAAGCTGAGCTATAAAAGCTGGGAGTTATCAAGCACTTTCCTTTCCATGAAATGGGGCTCAAAGATTCAACCCATCAACAATGGAAACAGCAGAGTCATTATTTTCTTGAGGATATAACTTCAATCATTCAACTGATAGTAGATACTCAAGCCTGCACCAAGTGTAGATAAGTGAGTGTGTGTGCATGTTTCAATACCTTACATTGGGACTAAACATAAAATTAATCCATAGCTAGTGAAGTCCCAGAGTAACATAAGAGTGATTTATTATTAAAGGATTTTTCCATAGTCTAGAAATTGCTGAGTTCCAACAGAAACTAGATTCTATCATCTATAGATAATAGAAATTCTAAACTACAAGTCCTTTGGACAAATAAATCTCCATTAGAGAGAATGAACACATGAAAAAAAATAACAAAAGATGATATTAAAATAAGTATATTAAAATGGATTTATAAAGCTAATTTATAAAACTAATTTATCAATATTTTCCTCAATGTAGCTTCTGTATCATATTTATCAAGTGTTTGCCTATACCAAGGTCATGAATGTATTTTCTGTTTTTCATCTTAAAAATTTAATATTTTAACATTCACAATAATAAAAAGGTAACACAGAGAAGATTTTTTAATGCATACACTGACAAAAACTTGTATCCAGAATATATTTAAAACTCCTACAAATCAAAAGGAGAAAGAGAAAGACTATAATACACAAAAGACCTGAATAGGAACTTTCCAAATCAGAAATCATGTTTGTATGATCATGGATTTCAAAGAGCAATAATACATTAATTATCCTGTAAATAAACATTAAAACCTCTGTAGGATGCTACCACATACCTAGAAGAATATGTAAAATTATAGAAGCTGCCATTATCAAAGGATGTGACAGTATGAAGGATATATAATTTTTATTTATTGATGAATTGAATGGCAAATCATTATAACTGCTTTAGAAAATTGTTTGACAATACCTATTAAAGCTAAACATATGTACAATTTATGACCCAACAATATAATTTATGGACATATACTCAATTAAAATGAATGTTTATGTCTAGATTAAATAGAAGAAGAATGCTCATGGCAACTTTATTCATGATAATCAAACGAGAAGCAACAAAAATAGAATGGGTAAATAAATTATGGTATATCCACACAATAAAATACTACATAACAATGAGTTTTTTTGAAACTTAACTGTATCACTCAATGTACTTAAATTTTACAGATATTATTTTGATCAAAAGAAAACAAACACTGCCAATATGATACATTGAGAAGAGGACCACTACCTCTGTGGTATTTTATTCATTTTCTTTGTGTAAAACAAATTTTCCCAGTTGTAGTACCTCAAAACAACAAAAATCCATTATTTCCAGCTTATGTGGAACAGACATTTTATTGTGATTTTAGCTAGGTCCTCTGAAAAACTGAATCAAGATATTGGCAAGGGATTGATTTTTTCATACAAAGGTTCAATTGGTAATGGGTCTGTTTCCAAGCCCACTAAGATTATTGATAAAATTCATTTTCTTACAGCTGTGACATCAAGATTTCCATTTCTTAACTGGGTGTTGGCTAGAGGACACTTCATATCCAAAACTACCTGCAGTTCTTTGTCACTTTCTCAAAATATGGCTGTGTGCTTTTTCAAAGACAATATATAAAGAATGAGTCTACTAGGAGTATTAGATGAACTGTGTAATGCAGCTCAAAGAGGATTGAGTGGCAAATTGTGTCAAATGCTGTTCCTAAGTCAAAGAAGAGATAGATTACAACATTCCATTGGATTTATTGGTGGAGGTTCTTGCTGGACATTACCAAACACTGATTCACAGAAATCACAGGGACAAGTGTCTGACTACAGAGTAGTTAGGAAAGTAGGCAAAATAATGTAGACAACTCTCAAGTTTTCTTGAGAAGACAATTTCAGTTATATACTAAGCAAGGTTATTACCCATAGATTCGTCAGCAAGAAGAACATAGAGTTAGACTCACAGTGATAAGCACAGAATTGGATTTTTAAAGTTAGTAAATTTAATTAGCCACAAATTATAAACAACTTTAATCTTTACTTTAAAACTAAAAATATTTTAAATTAATAACTTAGAGAGGAAGGTTATCCAATGAAGAAATATGCCATGCTAAAACTGACAGAATTTTCAGAACAAATGACTAATATGTAAGTATAGAGGAAATTTTTAAATGGATCTGTCATAGTCTGACACATTAAAATGACAATAAATCTTTACCAATATGGAAATTTGAGCAATGAAATGAAAATATTTATCTAATGGACTTTTGTCCAATTCTACTTTTAAAAATAAATATTAAATAAAATTTCCAGGAATAATATAAAACATGTTATAAAGCACCAGATGTTAATGAAGTCAGAAAGCAGGTCTCAGGCAATTTCAAACGCTCATCACCATAAAGACCATATTCATCAACCACAGACCATTAAATTAAAATTTAACAGGAGCAAGATAGTAAAAATGTTTGGATTGTTTTGATGGTTGCTAAGTAACTTTGAAGTTAAGATGGAAATCACAATGGAAATTATAAAATCTTTAAAACGTAACATGCTATGAAAGTATTAATTAAAAATTATGATTGAAAATAAAGGAATTATATTTCAGCTCAAAAGACTGATAAGGAGTCAAATACACCAATGAAGTAGAAGGAAATAACAATGATAAAATCAGAAATTAATTAATTAATTAGTTGCTCTTTTATAATGTTTATAATTTTTAAAAAAACAAAGCAATACAGAGTATGAACAAAATTAAAAACAATTATTTCTTTGGAAAAATTAATAAGAGATAAATGAACTAACTGGAAACAAGCAAAAACTGAAAATTAAAAAGACAAAAGTAAACAATATTAGTAATTAATAACAGAATCAATCAACAGATATGAGATGGAAAATATAATAGACCAATTTTATAGAAAATTTTGAACAATAAAGGGTACAAATATTAAAATGTAAATGTGATTGTTTTAACCATGGGTGATTATTTTAACCATGAAAGAATAATACTTAAAAACTTTATAGAAATGAATATAAAACATAAATTATAAAATAAGAACATACTTTCATAAATATTATATGCAGATGACAAGAAAGAGATAACATACTATGCAAATTATTTCAAAAAGGAGAAAACAGGAAAAGGGCCCAATTATTATTTTCTAATTATTCTCGCATAACTTTGACACCAGAATTAGACAAGAACATTTCAAAAAAATTAAATTGCAAACTAATCCTCCTATTAGTATTAGCAAAAACACCTAACTAAATCATCAAAAATTTTGAATTGTATGTGCATTTGAAAATATCATTATCAGGAGTATTTTACTCAGAAATGAAAGATTATCACAAAATCAGAAGCATTAATTTATTGTTTATTGAAAGATTGAAGAATGAAAATCATATGACTATTTCAGTCAATAGAGAAAACCCATTAGTCAATCATAAGTTTTTAAAATTCTTATTTAACTAGGAGCAGTTAATGAGGTCTGATAACGGGTTATATCACAGGCATACAGAAGGCATTATGAAGGTTTAGAATCATTCCCGTGGAAGTTAGGGGAAACAGATAAAGAAGTATGTTTTCATTCAGCATTGCATCAGAGCCCCTGTCAATTCACTAAGGCAAGAACAAACATAAGAGTGTAAGAACTGAAAATAAAGAAGTAAAATGGACCTTCTTGCAGTTGCATTTTTCTTATATATTAATGTAAGTGAATAGGAAATTTTTCAATCTTTTATAAAGTTCATTTTTTTTTATTTTTTAAGTTTCCCTGAATTTCCTATATAGATAATTACAAAATACACTAGTAAAGAGAATGCATTTGTTCTTTGCTAATCTTTACCTGTCTTTTGGGTGTCCTGTTTCATTCATTATTGTTTTGATTAGAATTTGGCAGTGATAGTTTGTTCGTGAATTTACTAAGAATGTTTTACTCTTTCTTCTCTCAAAATAACCTTTGCTCTAGTTATTAGTGGACCCTTTTTATGAAATACAAAAGCTTATATCCAATGACATAGTTCAAACTTATTTAAAATTAAGAAGCTTTTAATTTTATTCAATGCTGTCTTTAATCTATTGAATTAATCATATGGATGTTTCACTATAACTGCTAATACAGAGAATTGCATTGAAAAGTATCTATGATTGAACACTTTTTACATCTTGGGATAAAAACTACTTGGCTGTTATCACTGAGATTACTACCAGAGCTATTAACTTTTATATACTGCTAAATTCGATTTCCTAGTATTTTATTTGGAATATTTTCACATGTATATTTTAGAGTGTGTAAATTTTCTTTTTAGTGCTATCTTTATTCATGTTATTTTTAAATTTTTACTAGCCATCTAAAAAAAGTTAAGGAGTGTATCTTCTTTTTCTACAAAGCTATTTTGATAACACATTTTGTACTTGTTTTCTAGGTAGGTAGAATGTTAATTCTTCAATGTGTATAAAGTATTTCTTATTGAAATTTTGGTAAATTGTATTTATATATAGCAAATTATTCATATTTGGTCAATTTCCCATAGAAAATTTCAAATTGATTTGAACAAAATGCTGGCATTTAATATATATTATACACACATGTATTGCATCATATGCCCTCTCGCCTATTTTATGTACATGTGTGTTTTTGCTGATGTTCTTAACCAATTTTAGCAGAAGTGAATTGTGCTTTCAAAGAAGCAAGTTTAGTTTGATTGATTCCCTCCTTTTCATGCTTTCTACTTTATGAGTTTCTGATTTTACCTTTATTTAATCATTCATTTCACTTTTTAAAAAAGTTCAAGTGCCCAGAACATTAATTAATGTTATTTACTCTTTCAACATACACATATAGATTTCCTCCTAAAAGATATTTTAGTTTCACCTCAGAGGTTACTCCATTTACTTCAGTATTTTTTTGTTATATTTAATCAACATTTTGGAGTACACAGCCTGTATAATTACAACTTTTGACAGATTTACACCTAAGAATTCCCTTTATTGAATACTTTAAATTATATTATTAAAAAATTTCAGTATCCAGTTCTACATTGCTACTATAAATGAACATAATTTATTTTTCTATGTTGGTAATGCACTGTGTAAGTTTGTTCAACTTACCTTTAAATTCTTGAAATTTTAAGAATTTTCTTAGTATTTTCTTCAGTTTCTATAACAATGTTCATATTATATGCAAATAAGAAGAGTTTTGCTTCCTCTTTTGCTGTTAGTATTCTCTCTTTTGTTTGTTTCTTAGATTTTGTTTTGATTTTCCCTGTACTGAATAAAGTTTCCAGCAAAATATTAATAGAACTGGTGAAAATTGACATGGTTGCTTGCTTCCAATCTTTAAGGGAAATCATTTGGTCTTTCCTTATTAAGGGTAAAGTGAGCTATAGAATTTTTGTAAAGTCACCTCATCAATATGAAGAAGTTCTGCATTATTTTATGTGCACTTAGAATTTTTATCAAAGTGGGTTTTATATGTTTTTTCTCCATCTAATTGCAAGGATAATGATAAGTAGCAGATAGACATGAGCAATAAAAACATGAAGTTAAGGGGACAATTCTGTAAACTGGACCACATGTTGGCCCACATGTGCTTTCTTTTAAAATGCATCTATGGCCATTCTATACTTCCTCTGGTTTAAGTCAACAGGAAATGTTGCATTCCTTGGGAAACAATCTGTTATCCATAAAGCTATTCTCTCAAGACCTGATCATAAGTTCCCCTGCTAATACAAGTACCCTAAAGATGGGACTTTTATGACCTTTATACAGACCAAAAATTCCAAGACTCATAAAGACAGGATAATTAAAATCAAAGTTCACTGACCATAAAAATCTGAAAGAATAACTTCCAAATACAACCAGTCAGCATAGTCCAAGGTGACTTAAGCATTGTCTTTAGATCTTAACCCCAAAGTGTTTCACTTCAATGTCCTTGGGTAAAGCCATTAGTAGTAAGGACTTAAAAAATTGATGCAATCCTACTGCCAGTCAAAAGTTGAGAGGTGGTATTTGGGTGGATCTCTAGAAACTTCTCTAAAACCCTCAATAAATTTAGGTAACAAAGGGACACCTCTTCACTCTTTCCTCTTACAGATGACTCACCTTCTTTCCCTCCCTCTTGCGAGTGTTTTCTTTCCTAATAAACTTTGCTATACTTTTACTACATTTTGTGTCTTGGCGAAATTTTTTTCTGTAAGAACACAAGGGCCAAGAAATATTATCTGGCCTCCAGTTATGTGGTGTTGTTGTTGTTTTCTTTTTTAGACTATTACCAATAGCATTTTACATTGTTTAATTTGCAAATAAGGTATTGAATGCCTTGCATTCCTGGGACAAAACTCAACAGGTCATGATAACACTTTTTCAGCAACATGTCAATGTGATAACGTTACATGTTCCAATGTTCCTTTTGTGTACTATGGTTCTAAGATAAGTTTCATTTTAAAATATTTTTCAATATTATTCCCTCCTTGGGCATTTTGTACCACTCCTGGTCCCCTACACCCAGCAATATGCTTCTTTGTGTCCAAGTTTTTCTGAAAAGTGTATATCTTCTCTTTCCTTACTTACATGTATTCCTTCCTAGTTATACCTTATATTAAGTTCTCATGTCAATTAACACATGTAACTCTAAACTTGTCCATTTGAAAATCCTAGCATATGTATCGTGAGATATTTTCTGAGATGTATACTAGAGCATTATTTGACATACTCAAAGATTACTATCACACTAAATGACCATTAATAGACAAGTACATACATTGTGGTATGATCCTGCAATTTAATATTAGGAAATTAAAATTAACCACATATATAAATAGTAGATAGATTTCATAACTGATAAGTAACAGACAGACATGAGCAGTGGGAGAATAAGGTTAAGGGAATAATTCTATAAACCTGGCACACTGTGTTGACCCCCACATGCTTTCTTTTAGAAAGCAATTTACCTTCAACACTTCCCAGCTTAAGTTAATAGGATATGCTGCATTCCTCAGCAAACATTTTATCCCCAAGAGAAATGCAGGCTTGATAAAAAGACTGCAAGTTATCCTGAAGCGGGTAGGATAGGGTGTTGTGACCCTTACACAGCCAAGGTTTCAGAACTCAGGGAGATAATGGTAATTTCCCTAACTATAAAATCTGTAAGAACAGTTTCCAATTAGAATAATCAACATGGGCCACAGCGGCCTAGAGTTGCCCTGGAACTTTACCATGTGTAGTATGGATTTGGAAGTTAGAAGTCATCCTGCTATCAGTCAAAAGTCAAAAGATGGACCCAGGAAAGGCTCTTTGGGCACTTCCCTCCAACAAAACTGGAGGGCAGGTAAAGTGTGCTGTCCTCCTCTGAGAAGACCCAGTCTCTTGATGGCATCTTCTTTTCCCTTTTCCTATCCCTTCTAAAAAACTCGTGCCTGCTATTCTGAGCAGTATGTCTGAAGCCTTTTTGGCATGATTGCAAGAACTCATGAGCAAGGACTTTTGTGCCTCAGCTCCACAGCAGGCGCTCTCCTTGTAACAACAACCATAATGTTAACTCTATGAAATGTTATAAATAAGTATAACGTAAACAGATTTCTATAAATTAAAAATACACATAGATCTATAGTATTTGTTATCTGTGGGTTTCTATTTACATACATGTATTTTTAGATTAAAGGAAGATATATGTACATAGTAAAGTAAAACTTGAACCTGAGGAATAAACATCAAATTCATTACAGTAAATAACACTGGAAAGAGAATAAGTCTAAGATGGAGCAAAGAGATTTCCACCCTATGCATCACTTTCTTTGTATTTTGTTTATTTAAAACAAAATTATAAATTGTTAAATGTAATTCAAAGTAGTAGTGATGCTATTATTTTTGTTGCATCTTGTTTATGATTTTAAACTTTCCAAAAAATAATAAATGCAATTAAGCAGGTTACTTTATTTAGGTACTTGTTACATGACCATAAACTGATATGTGATATTGTTGTGTTGCATCTGGTGGAACAAGTGGAATACTAATGTAGTCTTCAACAGAAGGAAAATTGTTTCAATATGGGAATATTCACATTTTCTTTTTACCTTTGTGAGCTTACATTCCAGCTCTGTTGTGATGTACGTTGATACAGCATTCCATTTAGTGTGCATATACGGATCAAGCATTACACCCGAAGCATTAGCAAAACAGTGTTCTTATGGAGCTCAGAGACTAAAAGCTCTTTGTACCTATAATTCTTCTTTCCATGTCCAGTGGAGATAACAAGATTTGTTTTCACATCTTTTTGTGAGAATCCAATGTGATATAGGGGTGCTTAGAAAATTAAAAGACCTAAATCAGTGATTCTCAACAAAAGTTTTACCCCTACTCCCACCTGCCAAAGGATATTTGGCTATTTCTGGAGACATTGTGTTTATATCAATACTGTGAGGCAGCATTGCTAGCATCTAGTGGGTAGATGCTAAGGATGCTGCTAAACATTCTGTAATGTCTTCTATTTTCTATTGAATCTGACTCACTCGTGTTTTTAAACGAGAGAAAGCATAATTATATTTTCCTTCAAAGAGCTCCTTGAAGTTTTAATCAAACTGATGCTCTTGAAGAACCACAGGGTGCCCTGAGTCTAAAATAGGTAGAGGCACATGAAAACTGCTCATTCAACAATTCAAGAGGCAACAGACCTCAAGGGGGAGCTTGTCGCCCACAAGGAACTGGAGACCCACTTCTGTGAAGTTCCAGTTTAAATAGTCTCCCATTCAGGCTCCTCGGGACATGTGGATTTTTCAATCAGAAATGGTCACAAACAATGACTGGTTAAATGGCAGTGTGGGTTCATTTGTTAAGTGGAATAGAAGGAATGCTCTTTGGTGTAAGAGAATGGAAATGATACACTATGCTTTAACATTCTAACTTTCTTCTTGCAAGCTTAAGCATTTATTGTCTGGGAAGCCCACAGCTGAGGTAGCTTCTAAGAAGTTATTCATATATAGAGGATGAGGTTATGCCATCATGAATCCTGGCCTTCTAATCCTCATGACACCAGTCAACATGTTAACATGCTAAATGACCCTCTTAGGTTGGCCATTGTCATGTCAACAACAGGCAGGCAAGTGGCTATCAGGTGGTTGACTAATCCAATTCAGACAGACATTGAGCTAGGACAAGGTCAGAAGCTTGTAGCTAACTCAACACAATCTCTCTCTTCAAAATTAGAGGGTCCTAATTTTGGTGTCTGGGGTTTGATAAATATTTTAAGCTAAATTATGTAACTTTATACATATGCATGTGGTCATTTTAAAATAAATTCATATTCTTGAAGTGTAGTTGTTTCATTCAACCCCTTTTGCAAAAAGCTGTTGGTTTATTCCAAATTTATTCAAAATGATTTTTTCCCTTGGAAAATTTAGATGTAGAGAAATATTCTCCATTATGGCCATAGTGTATTTCAGATGAATCTTGTAGTGCACACTTTTCTGAAAGCAGGAAGATTGCATTGCATCACTTTGGTGACAGCTGAACACGTTTTGCTTTTAAAACACCAATCATTCCACTTTGGACTTAGACAAGAGGGAGATAATTTCAGCAATTTCTTTGCAAAAAGTTTTAAAATTATGTTTTTTGCACAACAGCTTTCTTTGATAAACTTGAATCTGTTTGACAAAGAGTTTACCTAGTTCTACCAGGCAGTAGAGACTTGGAAGATCAGAAAAAATCTCTAGGAGAGAAGGAAGCATATATTCTTATACTGTGGGCAGAAAAAGCCAGAGAAATATTTGATGTAGAAGGGATGAAAAAGAGCATTAACCATAAAAAGGTACTACTAGAAGAGAGAAAAATTGTTTGAATTTTCTCATCTCCAGTATGCTAAAATACAGATATGGGAAAAGATGTTTTGAGAAATCACCTCCCATGCTCATGTAGGTCATATCCAGCAGCTCTTTTGATCCAGAATTCTGCTGTGAATTAGATCCCTGAAATATGATCTCACAGGATGCATATGGAAGTGAAAATTCTTGAAATTATCTTTTTAAGGCTTATATTTCTCATCCCAATCCATAATTTTCTTCAAAAATCAAGTAGAGCTCTGTTATTTAGGAAACCTTTCTTCTTTGAGAAATGGTTCATATTAATTTATATCCAAATACAAATACATTTTTGTTGTTATTCCTTTTACCACCACCAAAATGCAAAAAATAATAACTCCTTTATAGTAGTATTTGGACAAATTTTAAGGAAACCCATGCTTTTCCTGATTCTCAAATGGTAAGTCTTATTCATTTTAATTTTTATGGACACACCCCACATATTATATATCATAATATATTTTATTCATTGCTGATTATAAGAACCAGAATAGAATCAAAATGCAAAAGGGTATAGTCACTGGTCTAATATGTTTTGAGAAATATTAGAAGAGACTCATTAATTGGATCATTATACTAATATGGGAAAACTTTCTATCATAGACAAAAATGTTGTGGGATCACAAATGGTAGGCTGCCTAATTTCAAAGAAAGGTCAGAGATGATATTTGAAGAGTTTATTGAAGGTTGATTGCCAGGAAGATCAGTGGAAACACAAAAGTTTAGAAAAGAAATGAAGAGACTGAATGTAGTAGCCATGTTTAGGAAGAAATGAGTGACATCTCTGAGGGAATCTATCAAACAGGTCTTGAAAGCAGTTGAAATCACAAGAAGTTGATGATAACTCCTCAGCTTTCTAGAGATAGAAAAAATAAAGAAAAGGAATCCAGGAGTCACAGGATGACCACCATTGTTTACTTTTGTGACCTTGGGTAAATCACCAACTTTACTTCATTGATCTGGTAAAGGACAAATTCCTACCTTGCATATATAGACCTTCAGAATATTTAAAGTAGAAATGGGATTGAAAAACTATTTTCAGTATCTCATAACACTGTATAAGAAACAGAATACTTTCTTCATTATGATATTGTTTGGGCTATTTTTTTTTTCTTTTGAGTTGGAATTCTGGAACACTAAGTAGTAAATTTGATAGTTTCATTCTGAGTCCAAGTTCTGATAGAAGTTAGGCAGATCTGTCACAAGTTAATATGGGAAAACACACATTTGTATATAAGCACCACTACATTGTTTATTAACACTGTCCAACTATAGAATTCATGGAAAAATTGTAAAGAAATTGAAACGTACACTTATTTCAGGTTGCACAAGTTCCTCTGAATTCTTATAAAAGCATGCTGTCCCCCTGAAAACTTTACTACAGCTTTCCAAACTTATGTGCAAACTATTCCTAAGAAGATTCTCTGAAAGCTCAATATTAAGATCTAATCAGATGGGTGAGTGATTGAGCTCAAAGCACGATGCTATGATAAAGGAGAAATCAGTGTTATCTGCCTAACATGTTAGAAAATGAGAAGAGATGCTCTTCTTCAAAACCGGCAATGTGAAAAACATGCATTCTCCTCTGAGATCATCTACCTTTAAGCACTGGCATCAATAAATCTACGATGTAGCATCCTCTGAATGTTTCAAGACCCCTTGAAGACAGGGTGTCTGCAGAAGTAACTGTCCAATATATTACACATTAGAAAATGTGAGGGCCCTGGCAGCAGGAAATTAGATTGGGAGATATTCCATAAGACCCTTCGTTCCTGCTTCTGCAATATTAAGAAAGAACTATTTGGAAAAGAAGAAACAAGGAAACAAAGAAAAGTCTTTCCCTTATAACTACTGACTGGGTCACTATTAAATTAGAGAATAACATAACATTGAGGATAAACTTTGCATAATTGTGTGCAAATATTTCTATTCCAAATAAATTACATGTATCCAAAACCAGATATTTGTATTCTGGAATAAGATAAAGTGTTTGAAATTTTCTAAGAAATAAATGGTAGGATATCATATAGAATATGAAATTATACCTTGGATTTATTCTTGCTTCATGTTCCTCTCAAAGAATGTTTGAATATGCTCTCCACTTTGTTTTTAGTAAAAATCTATTTAACACATTAATAGCAATACACTATACAGTTTCTATTATAATATGGATCTTTTATGAGTCATCCCAAATATATATCACAGAGACAAATTTTGCTATCCACTGCTCCTGTACATAAATCATGAGTTTAGCTTTTTTTGTTTGTTTGTTTTTTGGCAGAAGTAACAATCATCAGCTTTTATAGAATAAATCTACAAACCTAAAATAAAAAAATCAATGACAAACACAGGAATTTTTAATAAATAAATACTGGCATTTCATTCATTCATTCATTTACTACTTTAGTTAGTTAAAAGTTGCATTACTTGAAATACTAATTCTCCAAGTTTGTCACTGCTGACTCCTGATCCCTTTCATCCTATCACTTGCTTTTACCTATATAAAGGCAACATTCTCCTCCTGGTATTAACAAAACTTTTAAAAAGAAAGTAGGCCAGCATTTCCCTGTCTTCTGAAAGTCAGGAATTTTCACATTTAATTAGCTTTTGTCTTTCGGTATAATAAGCACAGAGAGCAATAATACCATTTTTTTTTTAACTTGAGACAATAGCTTCTGTCTCTTAGGCTGACAGTGTCAGTCCTGCAGAATAAATTTCCATGGAAGATAAATGGAGAGTCACTCTCCCTGTATCCTGCAAGTGTTTGTTAATGCAATAATGATCATGGTCTAAGCCATTGCCCCTGGGATTAATGAGAGTCCGGGTGGAGTTGATGGTCCAAGACACACAGAAGAGTCATTAAACCCCAGATAACTATTAAGTCCCTGGTAATTCACTGTGGTTAAAGACTGTGCTGGTGAGGCAGGAATACCATAATGATGGGCCTGGGAGGGACACCAATAGATGCAAGGGCTCTGTGAAGAGGTGAATTTTCCAGAGCCCATGATAATGACAGCTTTGTACAGTTAAATACTTAAAGGTAAATCTTACCTCCTCCACTCCACATCAGCAGTATGAAGCTCAATGATTTTATTTTTGTGATATCCAGTAAAGCCACTCCTACTTTCATGGAATTAGCATAAACTTCTCTTTATTTCTCTTCATTCCCTCCCTTGGCTTTGAAGGTCTATTCCATTTATTTCTATCCTGCAAATACCCATTAATATCAAGTGCTTGGATGCTTGGAAAGAATGAGGATAAACAAAGGAACAAACACTGAAAATATGAACTCTAGGGTCTATGGTAAGACCTTTTCCACTTACACTGAACCATGCGTGTAGAAATGTGTGCTATACTGGAGAGTTCAGGGCAAGTATGAATGTGTCCACCCACCTACAAACAGCAAGTGCCAACAGGACCCCAATGGGAAGTGTGAGGAAGCAGACCAGCTCCACTACAACTGAGATCAGGGAACTTGTCACAATTTCTTCTTTCTGATTCTGCTCTGGGTTCATTCAACATGACTTCAAATTATTCACTTGGGAATTTGGGGGCTTTTTGCAAGATCTCACTACATTGCTCAGGCTAGCCTCAAACTTGTGGGCTCAACTGATCTTCCTGTCTCAGCCTCCCTAGTAACTGGGTCTACAAGTGTGCACCAGCATTCTTGGCTGTTGGGGATCTAGTATGTGCACAGAAGATACATTGATAAATAAAAAAAATATGATTTCTGTTTTGAATTTTTTTTCTGACACATAAATATCTAGTTCTTGATAAATATAGTCATTTTATTATTATTATTATTATTATTATTATTAAATTCTCAGACAAGAGAAATGAGCTCTTGCAATCCCACTACATTCTCAGTGATGGGTGTCACTCTTAGAAGTACCAAATGCTTGTCTCCCACATCAAATATTCCTCATGAGGGTGGCTTAAAAATAATTATGGTAAACTCTAATTTTATTACCCCAGAAATATATTAAAAATGTAGATCTTTTATAATTCCTTCAATTAACAGTAGACACTTCTTGATTACTTTCTAATTAAATCATTTCACTCTAAGACTTGGTAATTACAACAAGAAGTTATTAAAATTAGAAAACATTTGCTAACTCAGTACTTTTGATTATTAAGCCTTTGTCATTTAATATTGCCAAACAGTCTATGAAGATATATGAGCAAAGAAACTGATTTTAATGTCTTTAGCTGCAATAATTAACTACAGGTGTCCTAAACAATGCATGTTTCTTTCTTATCACATATTTTCCTGTAAAATCTATTGTTATTGTCACCATTTGTGTTTTGTTTCCTTTGGTTCTATTAAATTGCTTTCCCTTATATCACTCTTGTTCCAGATAGAATTCTATCCTTGAATTCCTTCTGCTTAGGAATTTTATCTTAGGAATTTTATTTGGTGCCCCCAAGTAAATACCTCCACAGTTTATTGTAAGAATCACAGTTACTCTGCCTTTGGTGATTTTATCCTACAATCACCACATTCCAATCTATAAGACAATAAACTTCCCAAATCAGATACTTTCCTAGAAAGAAAAACATCCATAATGCTGGGGCCCAGAAAGTGCACTGAGCAATTTGCCGTCTCAATATGTCAATGAGGTGACAATTTACTTTTATCAGATTTCTTAGGAGGTGTGATATCTTTCATCTTCAGTGGCTGGCTTTTCTGAAATGGGGGAGAGGTAGAGAGAGAGATTGTTCTTTCTTTCAGATAAGACTCAAAGAAAATCAAAGGACTCATTTCTATCCTGCTCTTTGCAAATCAGTATGAGCAAGGGGTACACACATCATCACTGATAGGAAATGGCTTTTGAAACATAAAATTGGATCCATAGAACCAAATGATCCCTGCAAGCTGTGATCAGTCAAAGTAAATTCCCCCAAATGTGATTCTGAAGTATAGGGTGAAGTGCTAATGGCTGTCTATTGGAATATCGGTTTGACAAAATGCACCTAGAAAAGATATTGACAGGCTCTTCAGTGTTCTAGCAAGAAAGAGATTCTTGAAATCAAGCCCATTGCTCCTCTGCCTGCCTTCTGCTGAGAAACCAAGGGTAGGATTGAGCAAATTCATCACCCCTTAACAAAGCAATAAGTGAAAACTGATGAGTTTCTGTGCGTGATGGAAAGGTGGTATCTTTCTCACGGTTAATAACAGCTCCCTGTACTCTACACTGATCAGAGAACATCTAGGGAATTGTGTTCCATTTGGAGTACAATGTTTTCCCAAGGACAATGAAAAATACTCAAAGGAGGGAAACACAGTGTGAAGAATGAAAAGGTGAATGGAACAGGAAAGCTGAGCGTGGTGATGGAAGACCGGTGCAGCAGAAACACGGTGGTTGTCCTCAGATATGTAAGGGGGATCATGGTATGGGTGGCACATGCAAGAAAGTGTAAGGCAGACTGGGCAGAGGAGAGGGAGTCACAGGGAACCGAATTTAGGGTCAAAACAAGAACCAACGTTCTTTTTTTTTTTTTTTAAGAGAGAGGGACAGTGAGAGAAAGAGAGACAGAGAGAGAGAGAAAGACAGAATCAACTTTTTTTAGTGTTACATGTGGCTTTCGTTGCTCAGACACTTTGTTGTGTACGTGGTGCTGAGGTTTGAACCTGCCTCCTCTCTCATGCCAGGCAAGTGCTGTAACTGCTGAGCTACTGCTCCAGCCCCAGAACCAACATTCTTCTGGTGAAATCAGCTATTCAGGCAGTGGAGAAGTCCAATTATTGGATGGATTCAAGTAGAGACCAGGTGAGGGGTTGGAAAAGTGAAGAAAGTTGAATAAATACCAACACAATATAAGAGAACACAGACTAAGCACTAAAAGCCTCTGCTCCAGGCTCAACTCTGAAAATAACAGAAAAGATTTGGCATGGGTTTTCATTGTGACTTTGGATAAGTTACAAACCAGGGGGTTTGGCTGTGCCAGTTCCTAGACAGATTGAGGAGGAGGTGTGAAGTCTGTGGATGATCTTTAATAATTCTGCATAGATCTTAAAAATTCATTTTTATTGGTGGGTATAATTATTGGTGTACAAATAGAAGTAACAAAGATATATTTATATATTACCTCACTGATATAAAAGCTTATGTGCTTAAATGTGTACATCCTGTGGAAGTGTGGGATGAAAAATTTTAAAAAATAAGGATTAAACAAGTGGCATCTAAGCTATTCAGCTTTCAACATTTTTTAATTACTTGATGGCTTTGGGCAACTTCTCTTCACAGGAAATTTTTAGTCTCATCTATAAAAAGAGGGATCACATGAGACTATCGTTGAGTTTATTTTTTAAAACAATACATGAGAGAATCCATGATCATGCATATGTGTATATAATATACAAGTTTCATGAACGCATTAGCTATGTTATAAAATACAATGTCACAATGTACAATGTAAAAGCATTAGTTTTGCCAATATGCACCACATTTTTCAACCCAGGGATCCAGAAGATGAAAGTATTCAAGAACCTTGGTAAATGCTTTGATCCACTAAGGAGATTCACAGAATATGTTTGATATTTCTTAAGTTTTAACCATGCTGAGATAAGCCCAATATCTAAATTTCTGCATTATAGTTATAAAGAAAACAATGTAAATCTTCCCTAATGGCTTATTTATATGCCTTTGAGATACAGATTCATAGAATATTAAAACAGCAGGAGGAAAGGAGGCCATTCAGTACCAACCTCCTCAATCTGTGCCAATGAGAATACTGAAACCCTAAAACACAAGTGACTTGACCAACTGAGGACACAGAGTTACTTTCAGTCAAGGCTAAGGACAGTTACCAGGGATTTTAACTCCTTACCAAAATGTATGCTTTCATTTAAATATGTCACTTGTGGACTAGAGAGGTGGTTCAGAGGTAGAGTACTTAATTGGCATATGCGAGGACATGGGTTCTATCCCCAGCATTGCATACAAATAAGTGGATAAAGAAAACAGACAAAAAAATGAAATCAACCCTCTCTCTCTCTCTTGCTTTCCCCCTCTCTTTAAAATAAATAAATAAATAAGTATATCACTTGCCTCATTCACATTAGGAGCCCTTGGCTTTTATATGTCTGCTAAGGTTGATGCTATTTAATTCTAAATTCATATGAGGCAGAAATGTTATAGTTTCAGAAACAATCATGTTTAGTTTTCCCAGTTATTTTACACTTGCTGGGCAGGATAAGCCTTGACTTGATCCTTCCATTCCTTCCCAGGACTGGAGTATAGTGTCTGCAAGTATCCTCACAAAAGGTTTTGGCAAAACCAGCAAGGACACTACTGAGAGAGTCCGTGGTCCGTGATGGGGGAAGAAGAAACAAGCTGGCTGAACTAGAGAGCAAAAAAAAAATGTGCATACAAATCCCAAACCTATCAGTGTTGTCTCATGATGGCTTGATTGCCCAGCACCCAACAGATTTGACAGATTATGAGAAAATCAGAATTGCCTCTCTTGGTAGGGCTCACATTGCATTCAAATAAGAATTCTGACAAGTCACTGAGAGAAAATTTGTGGAAACTCTAAATAGTTCTCTTAAATTGCCAAAATGAAATGATAGGTAATTTGAAACTAATAGCCTTTCAAAGTCTCAACTAATCCAAATTTGTTTTCTGATATTTTTCTTAATTTTCAAGAAGCTAGGAGGATGGTTCATCTGAGTGAACTAGTCAGGTATAATAAACAAAATAATGATCAATGTATAGAAGAAAACAGAATTGAGTAGATGCCTTGGCCACATGTGGGCACATTATTTGATATGCATCATTTCAGAGAGACTTTGTGCTCGTTGGTTGGGATTGACCTGGGGTGGTTGGGAAATGATGCAGAGCTCAGATCAATATAGACACAAATCAGTTTTTCAGTATTTCCAACAACTTGTGACCCTCTCTCTGAGTTGAGAATATATAGAATGATTGTGGAAATAGAACAGTTCTCTATCCTGCCTGACCTGTTGACCCTCTGGAAGTTCTCCCATCACTAACTCCAGTCTCACAGGTAAAGAAGAAGAAGGACAATAAATAAAACCATGTTTGTAAGTAGACCCCTGGATGGGATGAACACCTCCCCAGTGTGGCTAAAACTATAATGCTACCAGAGTCAGAGAGAATCCCCTAAAATGAATTCTCTTCCAATTTATTATAGTCTCCAGCTGAGTCTCAGCAGATATACCAGTCTTAGCCTGGGGAATGAGACTTCCTTGTTAATGTGGCCAAAGTATGATACAGTTGCCCCTAGTCACTCATCAATCCAAATTATTTGATGTGGTTTTAATTAGTCCAAACAAGGGCTCCAGTAGTTATTATAACTCCACTGTAGAAAGAAGAAAAATCAACTCTTTGTTTACTTCTGTTGCCCCAGACGCATGAAGACACACCAAAATAACTGCTATTTATTTTACAAGATGGAAAAAATATTGACTGCCCTCTGGTCATAGAAGGCATTTTCTTTTGGGATTACAAGTGCAGAGATGAATTAGGTACACTTAGGATCAATATCTGTTTCTCTTCTTGGCTCAAGATGGGATTTGTCAAAATTCGAGAGCAGCTTCTATTGAGTGTCAGCTACAAATCCTTCCACTACTGAGTCATACACCTATTCAGGTTGAAATATAAAAGGCAAAGGGCTTTTTCAGCTACAATATCTGGGGTCAGGATGCTGAATCGCTTCTCTGCCTTTTCCTTTAATGAGCTTTAGTTTGATGAAGTGACCTTACCAGCAGGGAACGGGAGGGAGTAAAGGGTCCATGCTAGCAGAGGACAGTGACTCCTGGGGGTGGAGGGAGATGCAGCCAGCGGGGAGCGGGGGGGACCTCATCATGGACTAGGAGAGAAAGAGAGAGGAAGACAAAGGGTGAGAAAAAACTAGAGGAGTCTACTCCAACCAAAGATATGGTGAGAAAGATAAAGAATAGTGACACTAGAATATGAGAATGAAATTTGATTTAGCCCTGCCTAATTTTTAGAATTGCAACAATTCATCACTGCAATGTTCAACAAATTTACTCTCATGAAGGACTTCAAAATTGGAAGAAAATGTCCCTCTGCTGGGTAGAGATTAAGCAGAAGGTTGCCAGCCATTATCAGAGCCAACAAAGAGCAGAGGAAGAACTCCTCAAATAATTTCATATTCCTGAAACAGGCTTTTAGAGATTTGTGCTTCACAGGAAAGGACACGGATGATAATCAGGCAGTCAAAGGGGCACAAAGACAGAAAAGACTGCTTATGTTCATCTTTGGATATCTGCTTGACTAAGCAGTCAAGAACTACCCAGGAGTAAAAATGTGTCTCACCTGGAATTCAGAAATCAAATAAAGAAGAAAAAACAGTCTCTGATCTAAGGAAGCAAGCTTTTAGATGAGGAGACAAAACCTAGCACAATGCCGAACAGAATAAGATGTGACACATCCCACAGGACCCATAGGAGCAGTCACTGAGAACCCAGAGTGGCCACAGCACTGTAAGGCTAGGTCAGACAGGATGGTCACACTATGTGCAGTAAGAAGTCCCCTGAGCATTTGGACTTGAGCTGGACCTTGTAGTACAGAAAGGACTTGGTAATGCAGACAGAAAGAGGCAGAAACTCAGAGTTAGGAAACAAATGAGTGAAGAGAGGTGAAGAAAGAAGTGATTGTGGGAAAGGGGAGAGTAGCCACGACTCAACCCTAGTGGCACACAGCAAATTTGCTGGGAAGACATGCTCCTGTGGCACCTACACCTGCTCTTCATTCATTACCCCTACTTCACTCTTCTCTAAAACATGGACAGTAGTGACCACTTGCATAGAAATATTGGGGAGTTAAATGGATGCATTTGCTGGTAGCCCAGTACATTCCATTCCCTTTCCCTGCACCCAGCCTCAGCTCGGACTAGGAGGTTGAATCTAATTCCATTGGTTTCATTCTGCTTTGCAGTCATCCTATATGAAAATCAGGAGTTGTTTTATAGGCACATAGTGACATCTGGGATAGTCTGCACACATACAATGTCATTAGATCCTACCTTAGTAGCTCTCAGATTGTTACGCCCTTTGAAAGTCTTATGTATTATTATTATTATTATCATTATCATTATTATTTTGGTACAGGAGATTGAACCCAGGGATGTTTAACCACCCGGCCACATCTCCAGCTCTCTTTTATTTATTTTGAAACAGATTTTCACTAAGTTGCTGAATGCCTTGCTAAATTGCTGAGACTGGCCTCAGACTTGCAATCCTCCTGCCTCAGCCTCCCAAGCTAATGGGAGGCATGTGCCACCATGTCCAGTTTATGTATTATTATTTTTTTTAATTTCACCTTTTCCCTTCCCCTATCAGATTTGTCATCAGCAATCTGACACTGTTATTTGTGCCTGTGTTGCTGCTGATCTGCTATGGATTAGGGAATCATTGTGAGAAATATCATATTCATGGAACTTTGACCACAAGAATTAAAGATAAAAATGTCAATCAGTCACTCAGAGGCCTCCATTCAACCCCATGCTTATCTTCTGTAAATGTTAATATGTGTCGAATTTTTTTTAAAAATATTTTCTTCTTATTAACAACATCAGGAGCTTTAGACTCAGTGTTGCCCAATCTTTTAAAATAATAAAATTGCATATAATAACAATCTAAGTTGAACTTCCGCAAAAGTTTGAGAGTGGCAAACCTAATGTATCCCTCTTTGGCCTCAGCAATCAATCTAATGGTTTAAAATTCTTTCTCCAAAATCAATCTTCAGACCTCTGATGTTACTTGAGGGCAAATGAATGGTATCAATTAAATATGACACTACTTGTAGATTATTTGCTTGTTAATAGAGATGTTTTAAGTTCACACACGGAAGTTTCAACGGGGAATATTAGCCTTGTAGTGAGGTGAGTGGGATTTTTAAAGGAAAAAAACTGGAAGGTCTCTGCTAACCTCATCAGCAAGGCAAACTCCCCATTACCTTATGGTATCCTAACTCCCAGCAAAGGGACCAAGTCACTGCAATGGAGGCCACAAAGTTACTGCTTAGTAATATGCTTAACTGTCAGGTATTCTAGGGTGATCTAGTCTTCTACTTCTCTTGGACTCAAATTCCCCAGATGGGCACGCTGATAATTCCCTTCTTCCTGTCAAGGGGGTGTCCTAGAAACAAGTCATTTATTTTCAGAACAGGATTTAAGACACTTCGGAGAATAATACCTTAGGAGGTAAACGTGCTGCCTTGTCTCTCAAGCTGCCTCCTCTTTGTATTGTATAGAGAAATTGACTAGGGCATTTCTAACTGAGAAAGACATGTATTTGGGTTAGATTGAACCATACAGGAGAATTAATATAAAGCAGTAATGGTTCACAGGCCAGCTCACTTCTCCTTGAAATTTCAGTGACTGGAAAAATTAGTCTCCTGTTTCCTTTCCATTCCCTTTTTTTAATTATAACTTGATGAGGCACTAGCTAATACCCTTTAATCTCTTTTAATAACTACCCTATCCTCGGTTTCTCTAAGCACCCTTCTCAAGGCATCCGAAAATCCAAGAATGCTCTTAAGATTGACTGACTGACTGATCTCTCGGCTCTGTTGATTTACTGTCGCAAGGTTTATTCCTCCAACCCCAGCCTTTTAGGAACAAAAGGAAAAGCAAGGATGTGAACTTTCTCCAGACCGGGGTAAGGACCAGAAGGCAGGAAATTTAGGAAGAAGGCCAAGAGTATTTTTAATCACCCCACCCCACATTTTCTTAATATTTTCTCTTTCCTACAATTCCCTTTTCTTCCACATAGCATCCTCCAAAGCCTCACCCCTTTGGGGGGTATGGGGGTAATAAACACTCTTTCCTGTGGGGCTTTTACAAGTTCAAAGAAAGCCAAGGCAGTTTATGGAGGCTGAGGCAGGAGGATTGTAAGTTCAAGACCAGCCTCAACAACTAAATGAGGCCCTACAACTTAGCAAGACCCTGTCTTAAAATAAAAAAAGGAAAAGGTCCGGGGATGTGGCTCAGTGGTTAAATACCCCTGGATTCAATCTCTAGTACAGAAAAAAGAAAGGAAGGAAAGAAGAAAGAAAATCATGGCATATTAGGAACTTTGCTGGACACATTGCAGGTACTGTGGACACATTTATGGTAACTACCCCATGATTCAAGGTAGGTCACAGGTTATCAAGCCCTTCTTTTTGTAATACTTAGATACATTTTGAGTGAATTGCCTCAGTTTAAAATGAGCCTCCAAATTCAGAAGGTGCAATAACTGACCTCGAGTTCTCTGCCATCACAGCTCTGCTCCAAAAGGCGTGCATGTTAATGAGAGCACATGGCAAAGAGAGCAAAGCAGTAACGCAGGCAATTAGGAATTTAAAGCATGAACTCTGCCTTGTCCACCTGGGAGAAATTATGAGCTAGATGATAGAACTTCAACATGTGACATAGGGAAGAACAACGGACAGCGGTTGTGATCAAGCTGCTGTTCAGGAACTGAGTACCTAGGCAGCTCAACAAGGGTCCATTTTTCAGGGAAAGTTTTCTGAGTCTTGAATCATACTGTATGTCAAGAAACAGGTGAGAAGTAGGGATTAAAAGAGAGACCAGTGGGGCTGGAGAGGTGGCTCAGCGATTTTGGCGCTTGCCTGGCAAGCACTAGGACCCGGGTTCAAACCCCAGCACCACGTACACAACTGAGTGTTGGAGCAACTAAGGCCATGTGAAAAACTCAATAAAGTTGTTTCTCTCTTTCTCTGTCTCTCTCACTGTCCCTCTCTCTTAAAAAAAAAAAATATAGAGAGAGAGAGACCAGTGCAATCATGAAGTGGGAGCAAGAGAGAAGCAGACCTCTTAGAAACAGGTGTCAGGAACAGAACATGGATGGTTCAGAGTAAAAGTTAAGAGGCTAATTTGAAGGAAAATGCCAAGTCATACACATGTATGATGTCTATATGCTTCACCAGCAGAGGCCCCCTCCCAGAAACCATTGCAAGTGGGTTCTGCCCATGAAAGGCTAGAATGTGAGTACCATGTGACCCATCATTAACCCTGCACACAGCCATCCCATGATTGCAAAGCCCTCTCTCTGCAGTCCAAAGAGCCTCAATGAACTGGATTTCTAGGACAATATCATCCAATAGAAATGTGAAAAAAGCTACAAATGCAAGCCACATGTAATTCATCAGTCTCCAGTGGCCACATTTTTACAAAGTAAGGAAGAATAGATGAAATTGATTTTAATGTACTTTAACATAAAAATATCCATAGTATTATCATGTCAACGTGTACTCAATAGAAAGCAATTATTAATATGTTGCACTCATTTTCTCATACTAACTTTTCCAAACCCATGGACACATCAACTCAGACTAGCCACACTGCAAGTGTTCAATAGCTGCATTGGCTAATGGCTATTTGGCTGCTAATGGCTACCATATTAGGCAGCTCAATTTAGTATTCACCAGTCTGTACTTATAGCCTCTCAACTCACATGTTCTTCAGCTGCTAGCCCAATGAACTGCTTCATCTTAAGATTCATAGCTAGGCATTATTATCCGTGTCAGTCCTCCCAGATAACATCTTCATAGGGAATTTCCACATTCCAATACAGCTTGTCTTGCAGAGAGATGACATGGGCAGGGTAAATTTGTCTGACTTTTCAACCAGACTCATTGAGTGAAATTCCACATATAAAATTTCCATTATCTTCTGAAATTTTCCCAATTCTGTCATTCCTGACACAAGTTCCTCTCTGCATATCTTTGTGGAGGGAAGAGACAGCTCTCTGTGTGCTCAGAAGCTCCTCTTGGAGGGACTGGACCCACTTCTGTGTGCTTAGATGCCCTTCCTAGAACTGGGCCCACTTTTGGCACCAGGATGATCTGAATCACCCAAGAGATGCAGTATCACATACACCTGTACATCCATAAGGGCATTGGAGTACAGGTCTAAAATCAAAGAGCTCTGTGCTAGGTCAGAGAAGTAGGACCCTGGGCTCACTGCTCAGAAGCAGATGCTAAAAATGTTGCCTGGAGCTGCATTGGGAGAAGGGTGGTGGCTCAACTGTAGAACCAGATGCCCACTCAGCGAGGACTATAGCTCGGTTCTGGATGCAGTGCTTAAAAGGAATGTTGGAAAATGTGGCTGTGTTGTGAAAAAGACACAGTGGCCCTAAAGTAGAGTCTTTTAAAGCAGACTATCTATAGAGAGCTGTGTCTGCTTGAATTTGATCCCCTACTGGGCCACCCAAAAGCTGGCTGACCTTGGACAAATTAATCAGCTTCTTAAGTTTTGATTCCCACAAGGTTACCTGGGAGAATTATTATGCAGATGCACTTCACTTGGTGCCTGACATAGTGTTTTCAATAAACTGTAGCTATAAAAGTAGAGGAGATAGATAGATGATAAATAGACAAACCAGCAGAAGATAAAGGGACAGAGAATCAAGCAACAGAAGATGAAAATATACACACAGAACACTGGTGCATTTATAAACATTCTTATTGTACATGCATACATTTGTGTACACACATGTACATGCAAGCTCACAAACATGCACATGTAAGCACTATGTGAGCACATGCACCCATTCCTACAAGCATGCACACAAACACATATATCAAAGCTCACTCCAACATTCTCAACCTTAGAATGTTAATTTTGATCTCAAAGTTCTGAAGCTGTAGCCAAAAGTTTCCTGCTTCACTACACCACCCTCCTCATGACCTTGTAGAGTATTGCTGCTTCCTTGTGCTGTGACTCACACGCTGGAAGAAGAAAAATATTGGTAAAGGAAAATCTCACCCTCCCTCCACTAGATGTAGCAGGTATCTGATCCCCTGATCACATGATCTCATAGGAATGGATTATGCTGTTGTATATAAAATAGTGTGCTCCCCCACAGATAATATCCAGAGACACTTAGTAAAGACAGCAAATTATTATTGGTTGAAAGGCCCTGATGCCCTGCAGTAATCAAATGCTTCTTCCTCACTCACTAACTTCAGGTCCTGCAAGAACCACACGTGTAATGAATGCTTGACTAGATACACTGCTAGTTTATCCCCACAAAACATGGGGGTGTCTGCAACAGAATCTGCAACAGAATGGCATAGCAGGACCCAGCAATTCACTGCAATGTGAAAGAAGAAACAAGAGAGGCAATTCAACAAGGGCATAGAGTGTGGAATCCTTGACTCTTAAAAATCCACAAGAAAAACAGGCATGATGCTTACCTCTATGAGATCAAATTTCTAACCTTTGCAAATAAAAAAATAATAATAATCTAATACTACTCCAGCTAAATCTGGCTAACCCTTGTGAGTGCTTACTAAGTACCTGGCTCTACTTTGAGGATTTTGACATATTGCCTAACTGAATTCCTACAGTAAGGCCAGTTAAATAAATTTATTATCTCCATTTACAGGTGAGATACCTGAGAAGTTGAGGTTTAACTCTTTTGCCCCAGGTCACACAACTTGATTGAAAGGCACCAATGTTCCAGAATAGTACTGCAGTCAAAATTCCCACTGAGTATGACTGATTTAAAGCCAGTGTAACCCAACTAATCCCTCCCAAGCCAGTTCACTCCTTGCCTCCATCATGAAGTCTCTACAGTCCCCCTTCTCTTGCATCTGCCTAAGCATTTCTTTGTCTCACAGGTTTAAGTTCCCTTTCTCCAAATGAACTACAGCTTATATGTACTTTATGTCACAAGAGACTTAATAGTAGCTGCTACTACTAATACTAGAGGCATTAGCTGTTCTGGAGAAGGCACCATATATTTGAAACAGTCAGATAAAAAGCAGTGACCCTGTCTTGCTCCTTGATGGACACCCAGTGCCTGGTGCAGTGCTTTGGCATGAGGCATGCCCAGTGAAGTACATGTCCAAACCACAAGGCAGTGTGCAAAGCATGGGGATGTGCAGAGGGGGTGCAGAAAAAAACAAATCCAATACTCCAGTGGCCTTGGAGGAACCAACCGTAAATGGGTATCTATGGCATTGCCTCAATAAATACCATCTATAATGCAAACTAGAGAGTGATAAGTGCTGGAACAGTGAGATCCAGAAAACGGGACAGTGTGGGAACAAAATAGTGCCAGAACTTGAAAACACGTTGCTTAATTTAATTATTGTACAATACCTGAATCTTTGGCTTTGGACATTTGCTATTGCACTTAAATGTGTCTGCGTTGAAATTCAAAACTGATTTAATCTTGAATTCATAGATTGGCTAATCACGAAAGGAGGAAGAGTGGCTTACATTGTTTGACTTTGATGCTATCTGTTTATCCTTCCAAATCCATTTCATTTTTCAAGTCAAATCATATCTTTCTGTTGTTGTGATTTCCCCAATCATAAATGTACCTTCACTGTGTCCTGGGAGAGTCACTCACCAGTGCCTAGGTGGGTCACTGTAGTGCCCCCAAAGTCACAAAATCAACATGTCCACTTTCCAAGGGGGACCTTGGCACTGCTGGCTCCCTTGTATCCCAGTAGCATGTGGGACTGAGTCCTTTCCCACGCTGTGCACGGATCTCCCCCACCTTTTGCTCTTACTCTTTGCCTTGGTGCAGCCACCTGCCTCTCTGGCTGTGAGGCTCCCCACAGTGTGCAGCTGGCTTCATATTTGCCTTCAGTGTCCAAGCCCTTGGCTTCAGTCACTATTGCTACTGCCAATGGTGAGGGTCTAAGATTTTGGAGCTTAACTTTGGAATTCTCTCTTTTTTTATCATGACCAGCTCTTCCAGAATGTGCCCTGGAGCAGCCCAAAGCTGTCCCTTTTCCAGGGACTATCAGTTCTCTATGAGCACTGAGTAGGGATAGGTTCAAGCATACAGCCAAACTGCTTTCACAGAGCACAGGTTTCAAACAACCACACTGCTCATTCTGTCCCACCCTGACAGCTGTCCTTCTCCCTCACAGGACCACTATTTTCCTCTCTGTAATTTACTTTTTCCAGGCAGGTTACATCTACACCTTTCTGATTCCTAGATGGTGTGATCGAAGGACCACAAACAGGCCATGACCTTTACAATGGTTTTGTCTCTCTGGAGCCCACGAAGGCCCCCTAGTTGAGAGGTGCTACCCAAAGCTACATATCTTCATATCCCATTGCCAGAGTCCCATTATGAAGAGTCACTTTTAGAGCAGGGTAGAAATTTCTGATATGATTAAATTAGAAGGTTAACATTTCCTCTTCCTTTTATTATTTTTCTATCCAATGCCTAGCAATGGGATTCAGTGAACACTGCTCTCATCAAACAGACGCAAAGTAATGACAATTGGGTAATAGAGGAGGTGATTCACAGCATCTGGGTGGTCTCTTTCTTTAATTAAACAACGAAACAACACCCTTCACAATAGTATTGAAAATAATCATTATTGTTATCAATATCAATACACACTTCCTGTATGGGTCTATCCCAGGTAAACTGCTAGTGTTTTTATGCAAAATCCTGAATATTTTCATGTATTTTACCTAACCTGGGAACTGCCGTTTCATTTAATCAAGCTCTTTTTTTTTTTTTTTTTTTTGAAAAAGTGACGGATAGAAACCTAAGAATGGGTTAAGGCTGGGGCAGCGGGGAGTCAAGTCCAGAAGCAGAGCACCAAAGTATCTCAGAGAGTAGCACTGAACACAATCAGGAAGTCATAGAACTGGACTTCTTCAGACCATTGCTGGGTCCTGCTTCCACTCCTTGAGATTTCACAGATCCAAAGTGTCCTTGGATCCCCTGACCAGCCAAAGCAGCCCTGGCCTTCCTCTGCCAAGGCTAGGGTCTTGGGTGAGCTGTGAGCAACCTTTTGGAACTTTCTGAACTGTTGAAGGAGCTGTAGCAATATAAATCTGCCTCTGTATATGATATAACAGCTCCTCAACCTGGAGGCTGAGCCACAATCCATGCACTCCACCTGTCCCACTGGCTTTTCTTGTTTGTACTGCTGTTTTCCCTTCCCCTGTGTCCTTCGAGTTTCTTTCCCTTAAGTTCCCTGTAGCATGACTCCACAGATTTCCACACCAATAAAGGACCCAGTAGAGATGCTCTTTCTGTTTATTCCTCCTCCACGCTGCAGAATGAAAAAGTGGACCCAGTGCCTCTTCAGACAACTGCTGACTGTTTTCTCTCACTCACAGGAAGCAAAGCCACAGGGCAGTAGACATGGGCCGGATCCACGCTGCTGGTTAGAGTATTCCATTTCTTCCCCCTACTGCCAGCTTTGGCCCTGAGTAGAAACTCTGCTTAACTAGCATATGAAAATCCGTGTTTCATGTTACTTGATCCAGTATGACAAAGATGTTTGATTTGAAATATTAGATACAAGAGCAAGAAAATGAGTTGCTACGTTGAAATTGTGCCACATCACAATCTCCCTTGAGGATAGTGAAAGGATGAAGGAATTATTGACATGGATCCCCTAGTCCTCAAACTACCAAAGCCCACACAGTGGCATCGAAAGTGTGCAGCGACTGTGTATGTTTGCTTTGTCATGGTGTTCCAAACTCCACCAGCTCCTCAAACATGAGAAAGCCATATCACATAATTGACATTTCGTGGCCCTACACTTCTCCGTGTTTTGATGAACATGCATCATTTGGATATGTGGACTCATAACATGTACCCTTTTTTTGATGCAATGATAATAAATTACTTGAATAGATGATAAGACACCCACCATGTTTTCAGAGAACGGTATAGTACGTTCTCATCTTAGGATTTACATTCACATACTGACAGAAACACCATGCTTCTATCTGAAATCCAGTCCCACACCTCCTTGATTTGGTTTCCCCCCACGGAGACTGTTCACTAGCCTTACACTGGCCAGATTGACTTGAGCACAAGTGTCTTCTTGATGTTCTGTCCCTTCACCTTATACACAGGCCTGATAAATAGATTTCTGACTTTGCCACTTCCTACACCAAGTTCCTAGCTATCTTTGCCTATCTGCAGGGGTTCTGGTTACAGGACACCTGCCTATTCCTGATCTATTTCATTCTGACCTCTGGGCCCTAACGCATTCTGCAAGGAAGAACTCAGGAAAGTAGAAAGGAAGAGTGTTCACAGACAAGGCCTTGGACTTGGATGTACCAAAGAGTGCTCAGATTCACCTGGGTTCAAAACTTTTCTCAGAAAATCACTGGCTGTGTGGTCTGTAAGTCTATGAACTTGATAGCATCAACTCCATGCATAGTTCTAGAAATTAAATGGGATAAGGTATTTAAGATGAATAGCAATTGGGTACCTAATAAATATTAATTCCTTCTCCTTCTCTTTCTCTTACCCTTCATGTGCATTTGCACAACACTTCATAAAATGCAAAACACATTCAAAGGCCTTTCGTCCTCAAAGATATTCTGTAGGTGGGTGAAGTGGATGTCATTATTCTCCTCTTTGAGCTGAGAAAATAGGATCTACTGGGGTCAAGTGATTTTCCCAAGTTCCTATATGTTACCTCTTGAGTATAGACAATATATATTCTCAAGAGATTGTTAAGCAATCTGAATATCTTCTAGAATGTCTCCTAGAGGAGACTTCTGGACATTCCATGCTTCTGTCAGGCTTGACAACCCTTCCTATCCCTTCCATTCAAGTTTGGTGCCTCTGCAGATGTGAATACAGCAATCTGAGAAGTAAATTCACAGGAAGGTGCCAGGAGCTGATAATGACTTAACACACTCACATTCCCTAACCATCGACATTTTAACAAGTAGAAACTCTGGACAATGCCCCAACGAAAGGAGACCAAATAGATTTCATCTCAAGTGCTCGGTCTGATCAATTAGCAATTAATTCCCAGCATTTCTTTGCCTGACTCAGAGGAAAGTCTGTCATGATCCATTGTCCATGCCTGCTCTAAGTGTGGATGAATCAGAAGAAGCAGGCTTGCCACACCACCCCTGGTCCCCCAGCTGTTATCCCAGGTCCCTCAAAGACTGCTTGAAGAGTATTCCATCTTCCACCTTCTCCATCTTCCCCTAATCCTTCCAGATGGGATCTGTAAGCCAGAGGTAGAAAAGGGGACAAGGACAGGGCCCCGACAGGAGACCTAGCATCACCTGAGTTTCAGTTTTCTTGTGATGAACACTAATGAGATACTAGATGCAAAAGCTCTTGAAAACTATAAACACCATTCAGATGTAGACTTGCTACTAGTCCAATCACCCTAGCCAGCTGGAGGAATGGGGAGTCTTCCAGCACTTTAGACAGCTCCTAGAAAAACAGAAAAGGGTTTAGTTTACTGGGGTCACCTTCTTCTTAGCCTGTCTCTTCCTCCCTCCTCTCGACCCTCAGGAGATGAGTTGAACATGCTGCCCCGGCAGCATTTCCTCCTCCCTCCCCAGCTGAGTATTGGCATCATTATCTGAATATCAGCAATAACAGATAGGAGCAGTAGATACCGATGTTTCATTACCTTTGTTGCCTCTGGGGATTGCTGCCCGGATATTTGGATTCACGTGGCTTTCTCTCTCCGAGACTGACTTTGAAAAAGTGAATCTGCCTCATAGGTTAACTACTGCAGGCCTGGGGGATAGAGCCGCTCTAGCCTTTGTAGTGCTTTGGATCCCATTCTGGGACATGCCTGGGGTCACCAGCTTCTAACCTCAGCAATACCAGACTCATGCTACCAGAATTAACTCTATTGCTTACACAGCTAAGAATAGATTTATCAATGTGGAATAAAAGACCCTGCATCACCCTTACCTGTCCTTCCAAATTATCACATTTTCTCCTTGTCACTCACCTTTCACTTCCAGAAAACTGGGCTATGTATCATTCCCCACATAAACCAGGCACATCTTTACCTCCACAGTAGGCTATCTGCTGTCCCTGGAATGCCCAGCCTCAGGTTCCACATCCTTTGCTAAGTGCCACCCTTTCCTCTCGAAGTTCACCCCAGATGGCACCTTTGCAAGGCTCATCATGTTGTCCCACTTGTGGATCATCCTTTCTTCATTTAAAACAAAGTTTTAATAATAGCTAATAATAATGGAGCACATACATGGGCCCTGCCCTCTGCTTAACTTCATATCCACAATCTCAATTAATTCTCCCAATAGCCCTATGCTTAGGCACTACTATTAATCCAATTTTATGGATGATGAAACAAGCCAGAGAAATCAAGGGATTTGTCCACAACAAGGCAGCTGGCAAGTGCCGAACTGAGATTTAGGCCCAGCTCTGTCTCAGGACCCAGACCTGGAACCCCCACACTCCAGAGTTTACTGAGCTCATCTCTTAGTCCCAGAAGCACCTCTTCTGTTGACATAAATTATATTCTGCTAGATGTGATAGCTCATTATGATCCTGTCCCCATCCCCTATGTTGAATAAAAACTCTTGTATAATCAAGAGGAAGCCATATCTTCCTCAGCTTCGTCTATCTAGTAAAGAAGTGCTAAGGAACTGTCTTGATTTGTTTAATCATCTCTAATGCCAGCTTATTTCTATGATACGTGTCTTGAGCCCACCTTCTCACAATCTCATCTGCTTAGATGTTTCAGCCAACCAAATTCTCCCAAATCCTCTCCGAAACACACTGTTTTCCCTCTCCATCCTCTTTATTTGTGCTGTCCCGTTTACTCTCCATCCTGAATCATCTCTGTCTTCCTAAGTCTTCCCCAAACTGCAATTCTTCTCTGAGGTCCACCTTCTCCAGACTCGCTTCCTAACCATGCTAGTCCACCTTGGCCTCTCTCTCCCCTGAACTAGGAACACATTACATAGATCCCTCACCAGATCCTTTATTAATTGATAATTAGTAATGCCTACTGTGTGCTCAGAGTTCTATATTAGGCACAGTGGGATTAAAAAGGAAAGTATGACACCTATGTGGTCCTGCCTTCCCACGGTCAAACACTGGAGACAAGCACTGCCCAAGTGAAAAGCTAATAGAAATGCCCAGTTACTTAGGCCAGGTGGGCAGTTCAGACAAATGTATGCACAGAGGGAGCTCAGAAGAGGGTGAGAGCCCCTTGCCTTCTGGTGGTTAGGCAGAGGCTGAATGGAGGAAGAAGATCTTGGAGGTTGAGTCCAATCAGGGCAAGGAGAAGGAAAGGCAAACATTCCAGGAGGGGCAATAATGCAAGAGAGTATGAAGAGTACGAAACAAGAGTGACTCATGAAATAGGTAATAACCAGGCAGGCTGCAGAATGGGACAGGGAAAATCAAAGGTATGAACGAATGCACACCTGGAAAGTGTGCTTCCCTGTGGAGGGTCTCTTATTCAACCTCTCGCTCTCCACAGGAGATCATGGGTGACAAAAGTGGTTCTGAGAAATAGCAACCATAGTGTTGTGACCACAGAGCTTAGCATCAAGTCATCCTTGCTAACAGCCTGGTGGCTGCCTTGGTCAGGTCGCTTTAACTTATTGGAGCTTGAATTTCTTCTTTCCTAAGGGTGGGTGGGTTTGGGGAGACAAGGAAGCTGAAGGTTCTAGTCAAATTTTAGGATCATGGTAACATTTATTGAGATGGTGTTTTTCTAATGCTTAGCCAGTGCCTATCACAAAGGGAATTCAACATAAATTACTTTTTATATGAAACATGAGTGTGATAATGCTTCTCCAAAGGGATTTGCAGCCTATGCAATTAAATAACAAAGAAACCAAAACCGAGAGTTTCAGGGAGCAGGAGTCTATTCCAACTGGAATCTACAGTGCCGGCGCAGCGCTTGCCTGCCTGCCAGCCACAAATGTGTAACTCCTACACTATCTAGCCCAGGGCACAATCCATCCTAGATATTTAATAAAGGTTTCTGAGCTGAATGGATTTAAATTGGATCAAATTTAGTTGGATCCTTTGTTTAAAATTTAAAAGTCTGCCTCTGAGAAGAGGCTGAATGGAACACTTTTTGAGTTTGCAGAATGTTAATTCCAGCGATCAAACTTGACCTGTCATTCGTTTATTGATAATTCCCGACAGAATGTCCTTGCTGTGTTTTCCCTCCTCCTCTGCTCAGAGAGTTGATTGAACATGATATCTACAGCTGCGGTTGAAGTTTTCTGGGAGCAGTCTCCAGCAGTTACCTCCATGGGGCCCAGATCACACAATCCACCCTCCAAGAAGATAATCAGCCTCAGGATGTCAGAACAATCCCACTTCCCACCCACATTAAATTCTAAATTTCACATTCAATAGGAAGCTAAAAGGCGTTCTTCCAGGTGACATCAGCGGCTCAGGCCCTCACACCGTCACCCATCACATATACACATTTTTAAATCCATTCCTGGGTTCTCTTGAATGTTGGTATATATCCCTTTTCACCCACAGAAACACACCCAAGCATGCATGCTCAGGTAAACATCCACACATATGCACGTAGTCAACACTTTAAAGAATTATTTACCATCTTCAATAAATTTCTATGATTAGAGATAACTATATCTATACAATATGTGCCCTAAAATTCCTTTCTTTCTTTTTTTCAAATGTCATAGCCCAAAGAAATTCTAACCCCTGGATGGTTGTAAAAAAAATAACATAGATCCTTCTCCCCTTGTTTTAAAATAAAGGAATAAAACCCAGAACAGTGGAGTGACTTGCCTGAGGTGGTCTGGTCAGTTAGACACTGAACAGAACCTCAGACTCTGAGATTCCTAATCACCATTCCAATGACCCTGTCCGAACACATGCTATCATAAACCACCATCAACTTCTGGGGGGCTCATTCTCCCCAGACCAGGCTACATTTTCTAGACCACTTGACATATTCTCCCAATGCAGACCCACTTCCACCCCACTTTGTTTCCCTCTCTGTCCCGGGGGCTGAAAGTCTGGAAACCATATCACCTAGCGTCCATGGCCAGCTGCTGCTGAGAGATATTTAGTAGAGACTGGAAGGCAGAAGGTAGGGGCAATCCATGCTTCTCCTGACTGTCCCAGCAATTACATTGAATTGTCAGCAACTGAAGGCTCTGGCAATTTCACCGGGGATTTAGCCACTGGGGGTGGGAGCTCGGGGGTTCCTGCTGACAGCAGAGGACAGTGATCCAATGGCAAAAACATCTGCCTGCTGTGGAGCTTCAGCCCTATCAGTACAAGTGAATGCTTTTGTGCACCGTGTAAAACCATATTATCATTTTTTCCCTGCAGCCACTCCAACATATATGTGACTTATATCTTATCTATATTAAATCCTCATCTAGTGAAATACCTACAGTTCTCTGTGTTTTCATCACTGAACATTTATTAATACAACAAAGCAAACCTACTCTTAGTATAAGTTATAAAAAAACTTCTCATTAAGCTATTAACAACTAATGAAAAATAATTTAGCACTTCTAAGAGTTAGGCCTTTTTTTTCAGACTGGAAGGAAAACATCTCTGAAGGTAAAAGGATTTCCTTCAAAATGAAACATGATGGGGGATGTTTTGGCCCCCGTTCTCCCCCTTTATCTGGAACAACCAGAGAAGAAACAGACTTCTGTGTGAACGGCATGAATGTCCGGCAGTAGATGAATGACCAGCGGTGAAGAGAGCAACCTAAGCCGCTGCCGCACAGGTGCAGATCATGAAATGGAAAGGGAGGAAGCAAGGAAAGTTCTATGGCCTACTCCAATATCACTCAGAGTCAGACCTGGAAGTGGGTCACCCCTCTTAGCACCAGGAGGCCTTTGAGGCAAGTTGGAGCCACAGGAAGGGAGGATGGGACTCTGTTCCTGAGCCAACACTACGCTGGGGCTGAGAATAAGCACAACTCCAAGGCAAGCTCCAAACATAGTGTCCAGACCAACTCCCAAGCAATGTGTGCAAGGAAACTTCTCTAGAAAATCAGACAATTGCCATCCCCAGGCCTCAACCTATGCAGCAAAGCAGGACCTCAGTATGCACTGGAGGTGCCACTAAGGTAAAACTGCAGATCCTAGCACGATCACAGCTTCAAAATGATGTGTACTTTTAAAGTTATTGCTTTTTGCTCTGTTTTGCGTTCAGAGAGAAAAAATAACAACAACAAAAAACAAAAACAACAAATCCAAACCTTTAAAAAATCTAATTACATGTCTGAATTATAGACTGGTTTTTAACAACAACAAAAAAAATTAACAAAAAGGGGCTCATTAAGAGTCCTTTGTCTCCAAAACAAGTGTGTTTTCCTAAGCCATAGAGCAAGCAAATTCTAATTGCTGGCTTCATTATACAGAAAAGTCTAAGTGTAACAATCAGAATCCTTATTACACATACATAATTGAGTTTCATTGCAACTTATGAAAACATAAACTCTCTTAAACACACTTGCAGAAAATGTCACATCATCAAATCAACACTTTTATTATACAAAAGTAATTGTGTTTAAAGACACCAAACATATGTTCCTTATACAAAAAAAATGAGTTTTACTATGATTCAGAAGTCTAAATCTTAAATCTGAGAGCAATGTTTTGTTTGCAAATGCAGGGCAAAAATAAAGGCAAATTTTACTAATGAGATGTAAGGGAGCTTGTCCTGGAAATATTCTTCTTTGGAAATTCTGAATTGTTAAATCTCTTTTTCTGATCAACTTTTCTCTGAGCTTGTTTGGTTCTGTGCCTGATGCCTTCTAAATCTGTTCCTCAACCTGCATTTTCACATTTTTTCCTTCTGCTATGATTTTTTTTCTCCATCCAATCTAATCTCCAATTATTTGAATTTCTATTTTGGCTAGCCCCAGTAATTCCTTTGCCTCTGGAAAGTTCCACAAACCTTACCTTGAAATATTCATTGCTTCTTAAAACCCACTCTCTGTTTCCTACACTCCCACTGTGGGCTGATGGATCCTCTGGGAGGATCCCATCCTATTCTACCTACCAGGAATGTGTTAGCTCAATTTCCATTGGTCCTTAAGCCTCTCAGCAGCTCTCTTGCTTCTCCAGGAGACTCACCTTCCTAAGGCAGGCTACCAAATTTGTGGATCCCAATTAAAAAAATGTTAATGTGACATCCCCTGTTCAAACTGCAAGGCAAAAGTCTATTTCTTTTATGTATATATTGCTATTGAATACCTTGTTGTCTCATTCACAGGGAGGCATTCAATAGCAATTCAGTACAGAAGAGGACACGTCTTGGAATGAGGTGTGAGTCTTTTTCTTCTGTGAGGAGAATAGAGGTGTGTGCTCTTAGTTCATATCCAACAACCAACACCAACAACAAAATAGCAAAATATAAGAAAATAAACAAAATCACAAAGATAGCATTCCATGATCCAGCATAATCCAGATATCCACCTTTCTTCCTTTTTCCACTGTGGTTCTTGATATCACAGTGCAGATTCCTTGCCATTGCTTTCTCCTCTCATGCAGATGTCTGCCCCTGGTTTGGGCAGTTAGGAATTTTCTAATTGCTGGATCCTGTATTGTTTATTGATGCTTTTCCTCCTTGTCATCTTCCCCCAGCCTAAAACACTGGTGCCCCACCTGTTTCTCAGAATTCTTCCATCCTTGGTTGCTTGGGACTCATTATACCTTGTCATACAGATCACACCTAGAATGGCGGTGTCTCCTTTGCCCTCTCCTGATCTATCTTTTGCCACATTATTTATAGGTACCTTCTATATATCACATGCTTGCATTATTTCATCCTTGTGAAAAAAATAAGAATCATTACTAAACCTGATATAAAACAGACACTTTTCACGTGTCTTGTCCCTAATCTTCACCAGCTCTTCAAAAATAATAGGACTGAGAAATCTTAATTTCGTGACATCTAAGTAGCCAGAACTCAGACACATCTGACTGACTTTAGGCCCACCTTCCATTGCTGCCCAAACATCATTGTCTCTATGACATGTATGTCAAATATCACATGTACATGTATGACCTCCTTAAATTGTATTTCATGTACCTCAGAGTAAAAATATCAAGGTTTCATTAAAGTTCTGTACACCTGTAAACTCTATCTTGTTAATAGGATCAATATTCATACTTGCTCTTCCATTCCTTTGTTCAAGATTCCTCAGAGCTCTCTCATTTTCTGAGATAAAATGAAAAATTTTTCTCTAGGTCACAAAAAGTCCTTTTTTGCCTGGCCCTTGTCTAGATGTGTGCTCTTCTTCTGTTGTGTTTTCTGAAATCACTCAGGTGTACCAATTTCTTGTGACATCTCAGTGCACCATAGTTTATTGTTCATTTAGACAAATAATCTTCTACTGATGCCTACTAAGTGCCAGGCTCTTTCCTGGCTGTGTTGGGCTATACCTGTGAATAATCTCACTCTATCTCTGCACTTACAATCTAGTGCAGGCATAAAGGCAGAACAACAAATGATAACCTATAGTGTTATACAATATATATATATATATATATATATATATATATTGATTTAAAAACATAAGAGTAAAGCAGGATAAAAGGGAATTATTATGCATTCCACGGCTTATAACTACATAGCATCTTTGGTTGCAACTCTTTGAAAAGGAAACATTTGAGCTGAGATATGATGGAGTTGAGGATGGAACCCATGCTGATACCCAGGAGAAGTGTGTTCTGGATAAAAGGAACAGATACTACAAAGGCCCTCAGATAGGAGTAGAACTCAAAGAAGGCCTCTAATGACTAGAGTCACAAGGAATCAGCAAACAGGGACAGTAATATCAGAGACATTTGTAAAGGATGAGGAGTCAGGTCACGCAAGATCTTGGAATATTGTGATGACTTTCACTCACCTCTTAACCAAATGGGAAGCCCTTGTAGATAGTTGTACAGAGTGGCCTGAAGTAGCTTACATTTTCAAAAAACTGCTCTGGCCACTAAAATGAAATACACTATATGCAGATAAGGACAAGAGCAGGGAGCCACAATTCTGCAGTAACCCCAGAAGGAGATGATGGTGAATTTTAAAAAAAGATTGTGACAATCAAAGTAGTAAGAAGTGCTCCAAACATTAGCACATGATATTCTGCTGGTCTGGAATGTTCTCCCATAATCCATACTAGTGGTGGAAATATCTGACTTGCAAAAATATCCTCATATCTCAGAAGTCTTCTTAAGCCTGTTATCCTTGACTAAATTCAGGTAGATTTTTTCTTAGCTCTCCCTTTGATTTTCTAGACTACTTCAGCCATTTCATTTTAATTTAATTTTATTTGTTTGTTTATTTTAATATCAGGGATTGAAGCCAGGGGCACTTAACCACTGAGTTATATCCCCAATCCTTTTTTAATTTTGAAACAGAACTTTGCTAAGTTGCTGAGGCTGGCCTTGAACTTGTGATCCTCCTGTATCAGCCTTCTGAGTCACTGAATTACACCATGAGCCACTACACAAGGCTTGCTATTCCATTTTCAGAGCATTTATTAGTCTATAACAAAATTATTTATATTAGGGGCTAGAGTGATGACTCAGTGGTTACAGAGCTTTCCTGGCATGAATGGGGACATGGGTTTGAACCCCAGCACCACATACATAATGAAGTGTCAGAGCAACAAAGGCAAATGGAACACTAAATAAAATTGATTCTCTCTCTCTCTCTATTTGAAAAAAATTATTGATATTATCTGTCACCCCACTAGAATGTGGGTGTCTTACAGCCAAGCTGAGTTATACTGCTTTATATGTTCAGGAAGCAGATTTCATAAATGCTTGATAAAAGCCTGGTATTTGAATGAATGACACAAATGTATATAGTAGGCTTCACCATCTGTCTCTATACAGACATCAAGTTAGTGTCAGGAAACACAGGTAGTATCAACTTTCCAAAAAATGCTCATCAACAATCATCCACACAAGAGCCAAGCCAACTCCACAGGGTCAGCAAGAGTAAGAGGAAAGTCCCATCACCTTTTCCCCGACCCCTGTTTTAGTCAGCATTTTCACTCCTGTGACTAAAAGACCTGACAAGAACAATTTTAGGAGGAAAAGTTTATTCGGGACTCCGTTTCAGAGGTCTTAGTCCACAGAACGCCAGCTCCATTCCTTCAGGCTTGAGGTAAGGTGAACATCACAGCAAAAGAGTGTGGTGGAAGAAAGCAACTCAAGGAAGCAGAGACTCCACTCAAGATACGATGTGTATACCCTAAAGGCATGCCTTCTCCAGCCACACACTACCAGCCCACAGTGGCCAGTTCTTCCCTATCAGAGGATTAGCTCGTTGAGTGGGTAAGGGCTCTCAAAACTCAACCATCTCATCTGAGCCTTTTTGCATTGCCTTACATGAGCTTTGGGGAACACCTCACATCCAAATCATAACAACCCCTGAGTTAAGGAAAATCAGGAGGGTCAGGATATGAAATGTAAAGTATCTGGAAAGAAAGAAGATTGAGTTCTGGTCACCTTGTATTCATCCTATTGATCAGCAAGAGATGCCTCATGCTCAGTAGTTAAGAGGTGGCCAAAAACATGACACTGACACTGAACAAATGAAATTATCCAACCTGGGGGAAGAGGACATCACGTTCCATCAGGACAGGCCACATGAGAGTTGCATTCAGGAACAGAAAGAACAAGCAGGAGCTGTGGGAAATTTTTAGCAACAATGGGATGAAATACCCCTAGTTTCCCTACGTATATGTAATTGGCTTATTTGAAAATTTCATAAGTTGGATATCAGGTTTTAGAAGCAGGTAGAAAACAGCTGGGCTTTTTGATAAGGGAGCTAGCTGGATAGGGAGCCTTTCCCATTGACTGGTGGTTGTATCTAGGGAGAACAGGTGAATTCATGGTTAGGCCTTTGGAATTCTGCGAGGGTCTGAGATGTGAAGGCAGAATTTGACATTTCATGTTAATTCCAGGCCTTGAATTATAATATGGAGCAGAAGAATTGTTCAGATCTAAGACTGAAGGAGGATGGATATGATTGAAGATAAGATTAGGGATAGTTTGCATCTTGAGTACAGCATTTGAATAAAGGATTTTCATTGATACTGTTTCCAGAACAAGACTAATAAAAAGAGATAGTCTAGTGACAGCATAGATGATGAGTTGGGCCACAATCCCAGGTCTCTATGGATGAACTAATTCTAAAACACCCTGGAAAGATACTTCAGAGAGGCTGAAGATATATTTTGTCTTATTCTGAAATTTCCCAGAAATCTGAGCTAGCAATAGAGTAAATGTGTGAATCCCAGCTGAGGGGATGACACAGGGCTGCCTCGAGAAAGCCTGTTATGTATTTTAATAACATGTTCAGAACAATATTTGTAGAACATTCAGAACTCCCACTGCCAATGCACTGATGATATCACCAACGCTTCCCCATTTCCTGAACAATAAACTATGAATTCCCCAGTTTGTTGGTGAATGCCCTATGCAAGCCAATTCTACTTACTTATCCTTAGATTTTATTTCTCTCCTAAAAGAACCATCTTTTGTCAGTCTAAACTCCTTTAGAAAAGCCTACCAAACTAACGAGTCCCATAGTGATGACTTTTGATAATTAATCTCAAACAATAAGAAATATTTGCTGGGTGCCAACTCATGCCAATACTATTTTGGTAGTTAAGGATACAAAGAGATACAAGATAAGCTGTTGCCTATAAAAGGGGCTACAAATCAAACTGAGAAGAGGGTTCAGTATTAAATGAGAACAACATGTTTGGAAAAAGTATTGCAGGATAAAGAGTAAGAACTGAATAGAGGAAAGATTTCTATGTGATGTATTTGTAACGTATTTTGGGGTGGGGGCAAAATGACCTGTTTTTCCTATTCTACCTTATTATACATGGTATAAAAACACCACCCACCTTCTACTTTACACAGCCAGGGCCTGATGTTATTTCTTGATGGCTGACTGATTCACTGCACAATTACCTGGTACATTGATATTTGCTTGCCCCTTTGGAATCTTTCAAACATGCCTATTTCTGTTCTCTCATATCAGTAAATTTCAAATTAACTCAACTTAAAGGGTCTTATCACCCTTGGGAAATTTAGTATTACTAACTTAATATCTACCTTCTCGTGCTGGGAGGTAGGCATTATTACTGCCATAATTAAGACCATATTAATTAGATTTTTTTCAATCACCTGGATTTCATCAGACTTCATCACTAGGGATTGGTTAACCAACTATGTTACGGGATATGAAACGCATGGGGAAAGCCTCTGTGACCCCCAAATATTGCACACAGTGGAACTCCTATAGTGACTAACATTGGAAAACCAAACAAATACAATACTTGTCCATACAGGAAATGTCTTTGAAATTAATGTCTCTGACACAGATGATCTAAATCAATAAGTATAGGGATACTTGAAGTTTTGTTTATGACTTTTTTTAAGAGCCTCTTCTGCGCACCAGATGTTGTGCTAGGCATTGTAGATGTAAATATTGGTCAAACTCCATCTCCTCCTTTAAGTACACCACTATCTGGTTAGTTGTAGCAGCAGGTCGGCAGTTACCTGGCTATGCAGTGACTATCTGTGGGGCAACAGCACATAACTGATGGACAATTGTATAGTAATTGTGGAAATAGGACCTGACCAGGAAATGCTAGAATCCATCATTAAGGTAATGTCTGTCCTTGAGGACCATTTGCTCTCAAAGATTTGCCCTGTTCTGATGCCCTCTCCTTCTCTTGAGAGATCCTCAGCTGCAGAAGATATTTGGAATGCTTTCAGTGACATTAGAGATCGGAGCCCAGCACAGTGCCTGACATACAGTCAGTGTTATCACCTTTGGCTCCCAACTCTGTACTAACACCAGTCCAGGGAACTTGAGATGAGTATCTCCCAGAGTAGAAGGGGAAAAAGAATAAAGAGGCACTGGAATATCTAGGATAAATTCAGAGAAGGAGGAGCATATGATGGACTTTAAGAGAGGAAGGAAGGGTCAAAAGAAGCACGATGGAGAGGGCACAATAGGTGGGGGAAGAGTGATGGGAAAGGCATTAACCTTACTTTAAATGATCCTCAGACATAGGCCTCTGAATACAATGGCCTAAGCCACTTTGAAGGATATTAGCAGTCAGATTATTAGAAAGGATGACTTAGAGCTGAAGTTTATATCATCACAGACACACCCTGCTTCCCATGATTGATTATACCCCTGTTTGCCCATTCAAGCAGAGAGGTGGAGGGTTTGCTGTGAAGTCCAATAAGGCAATGAAACCCTGGGATATTGATCTCTTGTCCCAGTCCAGCCCTGTGGTCCACTGGCTCCTATTATATGCGACAGCTCTGCTCAAGTTTGGGACTCATACCACAAACAGTCTCCAATGAGATAAACTAACTGTAGCCCTTAGCCACTGGACTCAGGTCTTCACTGTTATCTTATTGTCTGTGTTATTATTTGTTTTTCAAGAACAGGTGCATGCCAGATGCAGAGAAAGATTGTTCTGTGAGCATCTCCCCAACCTGGTGTTCTACTTGTGGTATCTCATCAAATTGTTGCTAGAACTCTGAGATATGAGCATTGGGCTATTTTAGAGATGAGGAAAATAAGGCTCTGTGAGGTTAAATAACTCACACAAGCCCCCAGTTAGCAAGTGACTGGACCAGGATTCGAACCCTGCAAACAAACTTCAAGTATCCCTATACTTATTGATTTAGATTCATCTGTGTCAGAGACATTAAGACAAGTGAAGAATGCAGGAAGTCCTGGATTTTAGTCTTGGCCCTGCTCTCAAGATTGTCTGACTCTTAAAATCAAACTCTTTCTTACACCACACACACATCCTCCATGGCCAGGAGGATGTCATACCAGCTCTAAGTCATCATTTCTAATAACATAACTCCTAATGTCATACTAGCCACTTAGGATACTATAGAGAGAAATGATTCCTAAGCAAACCCAGCCCTAGGAATCCTAATTCCCAAGGGTCTGCTAACCACAATCCCAGATGATTCTCAGATGAAGCACAGACGAAACATAAAAATGGATAAATCATCATCAGTCAGAACTGCTCCTCGAAGCACACATAAGACTCGTGTAAAGAGACTCGTAGGCATGACGAAGTCCCTGCTGGAGCTACAGAAGGCTGCAGGAGCGGTAGCTCTAAATATATCAACTTTTAGAGCATCAGAATGTCGATACAAGTAGTCTTGCTCTCCAATAACCCACAAACACTCCAGCCCTCTTTGCTCTTATGGATACAGCAGCAGTGTTCCCTACTGTGTCAGGAAACTGTTAGAAGTTTCAGTGCAGGGCTGGAGCAGTGGCTCAGCCGTTATGGCGCTTGCCTGGCATGCACAAGGACATGAGTTCAAACCCCAGAATCACGTACACAACGAAGTGCTGGAGAAACAAAAATCACACACAAAAAAACTAAATTAAAAAAAATGATTCTCTCTCTCTCTCTCTCTCTCTCCTTCTCTCTCTCTCTCCCTTTAAAAAAAAAGAAGAAGAAGAAGTTTCAGTGCAAAACGGTCACTGAACCCCAGCCACTGCAGAAAACATCATAGCAATTCTTCCCATTCTTTCAGCATTTGAGAAAAATTAAAAACTCATGTGTTAAACACCAGGCTGTGGCTATTAAGTCAGACAGGAGGGCCATAAAGCTAATAACATAGAAGGGTTACCTTTAAAAAGCAGAGCAATTTTGTGGGCACCATAAAGTCTCTGTCAACACTGCCATTGGGTTGAGCAAAACACATGGAGATCCAACACACTGACTCCAGTCATGTTCAGATTGCCTGGGGGAAAAAGGAAAGAAAGAAAAGACATAGAACAGTAAAGACAGTATAAGACCCAGCAAAGGCATAGCAACACATAATCTAGGGGAACCACAGACATTTGGTGGGGGATGGGGGTGAGGAGAGGCAGGGGGAGGAGGAAAAAAATGTTTTCTGTACATTAAAAAAAAAGACAAGTAAAGACACAACAAAGACCTTTGCTCTTTGATTACACACAAGTCTACCTGTGGTCAAATCATTTCTTTTCCATACTATTCTTTTCTCCTGTTCTCCTGATTCTGTTTTGTTCCAAATCACATCACCCTGTCTCATTATCTCCCGTTCTTATTCCACTGTGGTGTGTCTCACCTCAGTCTATACCTTATTCTGATTGCCATTATTTTGTTCAATCTTGTCCCATATTCCACAATTCTATTCAACCTGGAACCCAAGTATACTTACAATACTAGCCCATCCCATTCACAGAAATCAGTTTAGTGATCTTTCTTGGCTGGTGTTCTTATGGGAAAAGACGTATGAACATAGATAAGTTGGTACTACATGGAGAATGCCAAACCCACCTTCTCACGTTCACATACCCTAAAATATTGAATAAAATCAATATGATGATGATTTCTAATGGTTCCTTTCTTAGTCTTTCTCACTTGTACATTTTTAATAACACATGAACTGGAGGTATGGAGAGGAGATAGGAAAAGGAGCTGACATTTGCAGATTGCCTCCTTTCTCCTATGAGTTAAGATTTGCCTTGCACACAGTATGCCAACTTGTTCTTACTATAACCTTAAAAGATATTTAACCCATTTTAAAAATAAAACTGAATCTCAAGGTTAAGAAACCTTGGCCAGGGCTGGAGCAGTGGCTCAGCAGTTATGCACTTGCCTGGCATGCACAAGCACCTAGGTTCAAACCCCAGCACCACATTAACAACTAATGGTTGGAGCGATTAAAACCAGATGAAAAACTAAATAACATTACCTCTCTCTCCTTCTCTTTTTCTCTCTTTCTCCCTCTCTCTCTTAAAAAAAGAAAGAAAGAAAGAAAAAAGAAACCTTGGCCAATTTACATAACTAGGTAGTGTTGTTAGATCCAATCAGACTGACCACATGGGGCCAATGATCTTTCCCAAGTTTTTTTATGGACTATTGGCATTGGTGTATGATGCTTATAGTCAAGGCAGTGGTAGTGTCAATACTGGTCATATATGCTATCATCATCACACAGAACCGTTTCCGCCATGGTTGTGTATGACATAACACAGGGAGCAAATACGAATGCTGATCTACAAAGCCTATGAAACAGCAAAGCAATTCAATGAAAAAAAGCAATCTCACCAAGCTCTGCCTATCACCTGTTTTATTTCATTCATGCATTACTTATTTACATGTTGATAATATCTCTGTGAACTTCAATAGAATGTTCAAGAGGGAAAGCACTTTGTTTTGTTTTGTTC